>JBCEWC010016343.1:0-13181 GCA_038996855.1 Solanum aculeatissimum | reverse complement strand
GGAAACATTATGGATTATAGCCAGAAAAACTGGGGAAAAAATTAATAATGTTGAAATCTAAGAGCGCCACTAAATGATCACCCACTTGTAAGGGAGTGCTACATTCTCATGAGATAAGTTGCTTTTCAAACTTGAAAAATCTGTTCGGGCAATTAAGCGAACAGTTGGAGTACATAGTTTTTTTTTGCAAGTTTTAACACACTGCAATTATGAATTAGCCTGTCAAAATCTGTGAAGTAGCAGGAATTGTAGGTTGCTACTCAAAATGAAGACCAAATTCCAAACTTCAAAGCGCACAATCAACACCAAAGAAGGAAAAAATGTAACTGTATTGGGGGGCTGGGAATGGGGGTTGGGCTGTTAATACTTGAGGAAGATAGAAGAGATTAGAGAATTTACCAGATAAAGCGTTCCAATGGATTCTATGGATTGCAATTTCTTTCACATCCCTTTTGGGGCATATGATGAAATGAAAGGAAGCGACCCTTAACTAAAGCACTGGTTCAGAATTTTTTTTTTTTTATATTGTGACTTTTTAATTTTTTTAAACGTAAAAAGTATTAGTGATGTCCTTAGAAGATGCCACATCACCCTTTAAACATACTTTTTTATATATATATAAGATAAGATAAGATAAGATAAGATAGGATTATTCTCAAAAAATTTAAATTTTAAAATTATTAGAAAGAACGCATTGATATATTTTATTATATCCTGCCACGTAGATTCTCTCATGTACATGCGAGATAGTACTACTATTGAAAAAACATGAATTAGTGACAGATGAATTCGATAGCTAAATAACAAATTTGTTGTTAATATATCTTATATTCGACGATGATTTACCCAGGCTAAAAAATTAAAGAAAGGATGATTTAATTTGTCAAAAGAGAAGGTATTTACACCACTTCCATTGACTATAAGGGAGTCACAGAAACCCTACAAAGTTTGAGTGTTCTATAAAAAAAAAATAGGGGATTAGTTAAGGGGGAAATATATATTATTCCAAAAATATTTTCTATTTAAGATTGACATAAAGTCCAAAGATCATTAAAGTTTGAAGCCATGTTTGCAAGCTTTACAATATGGTTTATGTACATTTTCTATTTTCTAATACTCAAATGACCTTTCTTTTTACTCTAACAAACAGTATCTAAATGGATAATAATATATATACCACTTTTTTTTTTCTCTTTTGTTTCACCTCATAAAAATTTTCTATTAATTTTATTGATTTTTTAGCATACCTTATTATTGGGGAAATCAAGCATTAGTAAAATTGCATATAGATGTCACGATCCAATTTCTCTAATCGAATTGGGATTGGCATTTGGTATTGTAACTTCATTGAGCGTAACCTAATCTTCTTTTCTAATTTATCATGTCATTCAAATTATCTAAAATACTAAAGACATTTTTATAAAATAAACATCTTGTGCTCTTTTTTGAAAATTAAATTTTTGTAACTTTGGTAAATACTTTTTTTTTTTTTGGTGCACTTCTTTTTCTTTTATTCCAGGGAGGACTCAAGGATTATGATACTCAAAATTTATTTTTATATTCATGTTCTGTCCAGGAACTACCAATTTTAAAATTGGACATTAGTACTGTATAATATGAAATTGATCAGCATTAGTATGAATTGTATGTATTAAATTTTATAGAACTGTATGTGTACAACAGTACAGGCTATAGCGAGAAAATGTTTAAAAGTTTTGTGGGGCGAATTAATGTTGGGCGGGGTGGGGCGGGTAAAAGATAAAATATTATGTTATGTGGAGTGGGTAAAATTCTTGTGGGTTTATGTGGATATGCCCCGCACGCACCCCATTGTCATTCCTAGTGGGAGGAAGAAAGAGAAAGAAATGAAGGGGTTTGGGTGGAGACGAAAAGGGAGGGTTGGCTGGAAAAGAAGAAAGAGTTTTAATTTAATTTTTAATTTTTTTGGTCTTTTTATTTTCTTTTTCTTTGTTTTTAAATTTTTTTTGGTCAAACGTGATATTTCACACTCTTTTTGTGTGTGAGATCACGCATCTTTGCCAAGTCAACAATTAAGTTGCTACATAAGATTGGTCAATAATAAGAGGGTTTAATATGTTGAGTTTCATCGATTTTAAATATTCAGTTGATAAACTCGTAAGTCATTAAAATAATTGATTTGATGAGCTTCTAAAATATGTAAATTTGTTGGATGTATATAAACTTCATAAATAAATTGATTGATGATTCATAGAATTCCAAGGCTGTGTCATAGAGTTAGAAATTATACAAGTTAATTTTTCTTGATTTGAACTAATGCAAATGAAACTCTTTTCAGACAGCATCCAAGAGTTTTGAGTAAAAAGATGAAAGGAGAAAAACTTGTGATAAAACCTCTCTAGTCTCTGGCTTCATGAGATAGTGATAAAATTTACATACATTCTATTTTCTTCACATCTCATTTATCGAATTTTAATGTGTATAATATTATTATAATATTTGAATGAGGAGTTTTCGTATATAGTCACTCAAAAATATCTTAGTTATGTTCCATAGCTATAGTTTAGATAATTACATTTCGTAACTATAGTTTTAGCAATATTTGTATAATTCGCTGTATAATTCACAGTTTTTGTATAGGGTGTATATTTCGCTATACAATTCGTGCACAATATTTGTATAATTTGTTATATAATTCACAGTGATTGTATATTTCGCTATACAATTCGTGCACAATGTTTGTATAATTCGTTATATAATTCACAGTGATTGTATATTTCGCTATATAATTTGATTCGTGTACAACTTTTGTATAATCGCACAGTGTTAGTATAAAATCATGCTAATTATACAAAATTCAAACTGTAATTAGAGTTAAATATTTATCGCGAATCATAACTAATTTAAACTATAAATATATTAGCGAATTAACTGGTATATATTTGCTCGTGTGAATTAAGAATACTAAAAACTGTTATTTGTGCACCTGGACCCGTGAAATTTGAACCACCCTGCTCAGCCTCTCAGGCCCATTAAACATGAAATCCAAATCTTCAGTCTAAACTCGTCTTCTCATACTATTTCACTGTAATTTTGATCAATTTGAGCATCTCCGTGTGTGGGGGCTGCTTTTCAGTCGGAGAAAAGAAATGGAGGAGAAACTCAGCTGCGATGGCGGCCACGAATTCAAGCTGCTGTTCTCATGTCCTTCTGGTCTATCTCCTTCACAGGTTACTTTACCTTACCTTATTGATATCTGTTTTTGATTCTCTGTATGCTCATTTTTTGTGATCTGAATTTGTTCTTTTGGTATAAGGTCTCAGTTGTTTTCGATGAAGCATATGATAGGATTCCCCATCCCGATTCTACTTTGGAGCAGTCCATTTCTGAGGTTGTGTTATGATTATCCTTCTTTTACCACATCTTTTCGTGTTTCTGCGTTCATCTGCCTAGCATTTTCACTATTATTAACTTGTACCAAGTATATTACCCTAGATTCATCAGTTAAACTACTTGTTTTGTTGCAAAACGTAGGAATGAGGGGATTCGAAGGAGTAAAACGTCAACATGTCTAATTTTTAGTGTGGATTAGTATTTGAACTTCATTAATTACTTTAATGAAGGCTTTTCATTAGAAAGGTATCAAGGGGAAATTTGCTAGCGCTTTTACAATTTGTAATCTAAAACTAGGGAGATAACAAAGTCCAAAAATTGCCAAGTGCTAATGTTAAGGAAACATTTAGCTTTGAGAGAGCGTTTTGGAGTTTAGATTCCATCACGTCTTCAATTCCCTTCATTCCATAAACAACGGCAGGGATCATCAACCAAATTTTCTTGATGACCTTGTCAACTCTCCATAGCCTCCAACTTATGTATGCCTCTCTAGTATGCTGTGGCATGAACCACAGCAAGCATAAAATACAATTGAACATGTTCCATATGTCAGTGGCTACTGGGCAATGCAGGAATAAGTGGCTGACGGTCTCTAGGTTTTCCTTGCTCAAATGATATTTGTTGACCAGCTGAAAGCCTCTTCTGTTGAGATTATCATTCGTTAGGCTTCCTTCATTAAGGGCAATCCAGTTGAAGCATATAATCTTAGTAGGCAGTTTGTGCTTCCATATTGGTTTCCAAGGCCAAGATTCAGTTTCCTAATTTTCAGTACAGATCTGTTTGTAGCATTCTTTCACTGTGAAAATTTACTTCTTTCCTTAAGTAAGTTGTCAGGTAAGTTCTCATCAATGGTGTATCTCTCCATTTTGACTAGCATATCCATCAAACTTTCCACTTCCCAATCTTGTATAAACCTTCTAAGGTGCACATCCCAATTATTGCCACTTCTGCTCTGGGCAATGGAAGAGTTCTTATCTAGGGTAATTTGGAATTGGATTGGGTATTCATCCATGAGGGGACTTTATCAAATAATACTGCTTAATTTGTTCTAAAAAGAAGGAATAACAGGATGAAGGAGCATGAGGTTAATGCCAATTATCAATATGAAATTGGACACTGGTTCCTTGTCTTTTTCGAGTTAAAGTTAGATGATGGATCACAATCTTTTAACAAAGGATGTGTAGGAAGCATTTGAAAAAGTTATAGTCAAGAAAAAATGTTTGACTTCCAAATAGTAATGGTAAAAAACAGAAGCATACTTCACCAATGACACTAAACTTTTTTGCTGATTGTAGAAATCATGCTTGATTGAAAGCCCAAATATCAAAATCTAGTTTTCTCCTCAATTGTCTGTACAATCAAAAGCTATAATTATCACTTCTACTAGTACCAAAATTTGTTCTGAATCTTTTGATTGGTGTAAGGTTTTTTAGATATGGGATGCAAGAGTTCAACAAAATTCATCACTTCACAACGGAACAAAGTTCAGGGTATGCTGCTGCACTCTTTTGTCATTGCGTCTGTTCTATTTTTAATTCCGAATGACGGAGAGTCTGTCTATTATCTGTTCAATCCAGAATTTGGATACTTAGTGTTTGTCACTCACATTTATGACCACAGTTGCAACTCACTTATAAGAGAGTTTACCTAGTCATTTCTCATTTATCAGATTCACCCAATAGGCTGCATATCCTTGATTTATTCCTTCTAAATTTTTTCTTATATAATACTGATTTTACAGTATGGTGGGCACAACTTCAATGTAGGGAATGATCCCAAGCAACAACCTCACGTTTCCCTTCATCTTGGTCTAACAGATTATAGGTTCTTCTCTATCTTTCTCCTTCTTTCCTGCCGTCCATTGTCATTTCATTTAAGAATGTGTTTTTCCATTTGATGTGTATGTGATGGAAAACTATAATGATTACTCCGCTCGGTACAATTTGGACAAGATAATTTGCTGCCCCAATCTTATATCCAGAACATCTGAACCCTGAATCATTCAATGTGATTTGTTCTTTAGAGTACCCTCTTTCTTGTAGTTGGAGTCAAAGTGGAAATCTATTGATTACACCAGGCTGCACATTGAACCCTCCCCCACCCATTTTTTTTTAGGTTTTCCACATTTTTGGTTAACATCTGCTGTAAGTATTGCTGACATCACCGGTATTTTTTTAAAAATGAACGTATTGCAGAATGAAGATGTTGATAGTGGTGACAACAAATTATTAACACTCTGGAATCCCAAATCAAAACTCTTTTTCCTTGCCAGAAAGTATCTGCTTAACTTTCAGTGTTGTTGGGGAAACTTCGAAGTTTTTGTTTTTTACTGAGTCTTCTTTATGCTGTTGAGGCACTGCTTTTTGCAAGGGCTACCATCTACTGTAAAATGAAGAATTAGATCTTTGATGTTGTATGCTCCTGTCTTGAAAATCTATGTTTACTTTTTGAAGTAATTTTTCCATTTTCTTAATTGTACTTGACAGGTCAAACGGGAGTTTGATGTCACAACTGTAAATGTTTTGCCAATTTGTTTTCATACATATAACCTTCCGTGCTTTTTTATTGATTTATCATTTTCCCTGGTTTCAATTGTATATTTGCTCATCAATAGCTTTATGAGGCATTTTCTATGCACTGTTTATGTTCTATATTTGTGTTGTTAAAATCTTGGGGTGAAAACCGAGAAAATGTAAATGCCTGCCATGTGCTGTCTACACTTTACTTGTATCCATGCATCTACAAGAAGAAGAGCAAAAAATAGAAAATAGAATGACATTCTAACATTTGAACGTTTCTACTCAGGACATTTGTGGGAACAAATTTAAGTCCTACGTGGGAAAGATTTCTTGTTCCATCAGAAGGTAAGCTTCCATGATATACAATTGGTTGTCTTCCTTTCTTCTTACTGATGGAACTCATTGTACTTGTACCTTGTATATCTCCAACGTAACTGCTATATTGACGTAACATCGATAATGCGGAAATAGTAAGAGACCCTAAATTCTAAGAACAGGAAATAAAGGATAGAAGATAGGAACAAGTAAGGAACTAATTGACAACAATGAATATATGAAAACGCTACCTTCAATTAAGAATCCAAGAACAAGCACCAAATCCATAAGATAACCCGCAGGAGACAAAGAAATCTTCAAACCCTCAGGAGACAAAGAAATCTTCAACAAGCAATCCCATCAACATTGTTTAGCAACATAGGCCAAAGAAATCTTCAACAAGCAATCCCATCAACATTGTTTAGCAACATAGGCCAGAGACCAGTCTCACTCTCGCAAGAGTTTCACTCTTCCAATTCATATATCTTTACAATAATCTCAAGTCTAAGTGAGCTATTCTCCTCTATTTATAGTCCAGGCTAGTTATTACATAAATGCCCAAATGTCACTCAAATAATTACAAAAACAGCCCAAAATGGACTGCCCGTGTAACATGTGACATAGCTTGCGGAGTCACATCTCCCCCTTGCAGTTGTATCCATCTCTGCAACTCCAAACAATGAGCCTTGAAGTTTTAGGCTAAATGTGACTCGAATTGCCTTCACAATCTCTGCCTTGCAGTCACATCAAGCTTAGAATCTCACATCGCAAGTGCCCTTCTACCTACTCCAAGCATTCCTCCAAGTGGAGTCTTGTACTTCCATTTTATCAGGTTTGTGAGCTTCAGGCCTTCATTTCAAGCTCCCTTCAAGTCTCTGAAGTAGCGATTTGATGTGAAGTTCTTGAATCCCTTAGCTTGGCTTGGTGTGTATTCATCATATATGAACTGTAATATGATCACAATCTTTTCTCATTTATTTTGGTTTCCTCTTCTATTCTTTTTTAAACATTCCAACATATGATCTGCAGATAATTTGATGCCTTAAGAATTCTAAAAAGGATGCAAGTTTCTTATGTGATCCAAAACGGCATATACATTTCAGAGAACAGGCAATTTGAGTGTTTGAAAATAGACAAATATGATACTGACTGATACTCCAGGTCGCAAACCTATTTTTCATTTGTAGTAAGAGATTTAATTGGTTTTCTACAGATGATTGTATACAGTGTCAGCACACATCAAGTCCTCTAGGCAATGGTGCAGTTGTGGAGACTTCAGACAGAAGAATACTTGTGCTTCAGAGAAGTAATAATGTTGGAGAATTCCCTGGATATTTTGTTTTTCCTGGAGGCCATCCAGAGGTATCTCATCTCATGTTGTAAGGACACCTTTGATTGGTAATGAGTTTTTTTATAGATATAAGCTTTCACAACTCAAAATGGAAGAGGAAAAATGGTTATAACTTAATAGCTACTTGTAACACTTTCATGTTAAAAATTACATCCGGACTGTGGCAGCAAAAAACAATTGCCATATTTTTGTTTGGAAAAGGGATATGTGTTTCATCAATTGACCTTTTAACTAGAAAATGTTTTTAAGTGGGTAACTTATCATCTGTACATCTTTATTTTCACCTGCTTTGAAGGAAACCAGCAAACTTGTGCGTTATAGAGTTGTTTAATACTTTAATTAGAAAATCACCTAAGGGATTTTGTAAGGGATTTTGAATGTGTGACTGCTTTCGTGCAAATCACTCTTGTTTTGTGATAAGATTGTGCTGTGAATTTTTTGTTTACCATTGTCCGAATATGTTGAGGTAATAAGCAATGCATGGCATGATTACATTTTATGGTTTAACAGCCCCAAGAAGTCGGAATAATCTCCCATGATGGCTTCCAAGAGCTGAATCAATGTCACATGATTAACAGCAAAGTTTCACAGGAAATGTTTGACAGCATTGTCCGTGAAGTTGTTGAAGAAATTGGAGCTCCTGCAGATTCCCTTGTAAGTGGTGATTTTTGTTACTCCAATCTCCATCTTTCTTTCTTTCATGTATAACCTTTCCAATTTGTTATAGGAAATAAAACACTAAATTTCGAGAAAGGATAGAGTGCTTCCTTTGTTGATAGTGATACTTATGACCTTTTCTTTTCTCTTATTTTCTCTCTTCTCTGTTATTTATTTGCTACATTTTTTTTTGTTGGCTAAGGGTGGTATCTGACTTTTTCTGAGTCTGCAATTTGTGAGGAGGATTGAGTTCATCATCAACTCTTTTTTAAACTTTCTCACTGCCCTGTATAAGTATATAATTCCTAATACTTAGAAAGTTTGGGTAGCAGACTAGTGAAATGGGTCAAGTTTGTAATCTGGAAGGAAAGGAACAAGGACCTTGATGAGTGATAGCACATACTGGATAAATGGAATGTCTAAACAGGCTTGTATCAGGGTTCACCCTATTTATCACTCTGAGTTATTATACCAAAATAACACAATCACGTTGAATCTTGTGAATTATCATGTTTGTTTTGTTGTCAATTTGTCATATACAAATCTTTAAATGATCATGTATTTCGAGTAACGCTTAGTTTTGTGGTCCAACTATGATCATGTATTATGATCTTGAGTTTCAAGCAGCACATAGTTCTTATTTCTCACTTTATTTGTCAGTTAAGAGCTAAGATCTACCTCAAAACTGTAATCAAATAATTGTCTGTCATTGTAAATATGGTCTTTACATCTGTGCTGGAAATATTTAGGGAACTCTGATATTTGACTTACTAACTAATTACTTAGTAAAGGAGGAACTCGTTTAAGCATTACATGTTGCTATCTAAAGGTTATCTTTGACAAATGTATTATAACATAATATGTACTTATGTAGGACACATTGATTGTCAGCTGCAAAATAAAGTTTCATTCATAATATGATCATCCCTAACCTTGTGAATTATTTATGAATATGACTCTCTGCAACTCTACAGGGGACTGTTTTTTCGTGCTTACTCAGATGTCTTGCATCATATTAAGCTTCATATATTGTAGAAGGCATCTAACTCTTGTTCTTTATCTTTGATGTTATACTCAGTCCAGCCCCATTTTTATTGGTATATCCCGAAGAGTTTTGAATGTGAGACCAACTGCCTTTTTCTTCATCAAGTGCAATCTTCGGTCAGATGAAATTCAACAATTGTATTCTAATGCACAGGATGGCTTCGAGTCAACTCAGCTTTATGCTGTTCCAATGGTTAGTTTTACAAATTGTTAACATAGTTCTCTTAACTAGTCTTATCTCTTAATTATTGCTGAACTTCTGTATGGAAGCACTTTTGCTGAGCTCCGTGGAGCTTAGTCTTGTGGGAGTCTCATGCAGATGGGAAAGGAGCATCTAGGCGTGTGAGTGTTCCGTAAAGGCAGAAACTATTTAGTTAAAGTTGTACCCAATTGGAGCTTGTAGGTTAAATATGGAGTTTAGACTTATTACTTAATTTTGGAATATCTGTTCTCTTTCAGATTCCTTCTGGAAATTTTTAGCATCAGTGTCATCTTTGCAATCATACAGAACTCATATCGCTCATAAGAATATCCTCAAAATGTCTTGATTCGTCCCAGTTTTGTTGGGATTTGCTATTTTTAGTTTCTCTAGAATAGAAATACATTATTTGTAACATGGAGTTTATTTCTGAGTTAGTGTTGTGAATGTTTGAAATCAGGAAAAAGTCATAGGGTCTAGAAATCACATTATGCTTTTTTCTAATTAATTGAGGTTTGTCTAAATCTTAAACTTTTGGTTAATATGAGTTGCATGATATAACTAGGTCACTAGCTGCTGTAAGAGTAATGGAAAGTCATAATTGCAATTCTATCCATTGGTTCTGCCTTGCAGCTTCACATCAGTGATGTTTGATTATGGTGTCTTCTTATTCTAAGCATCACTGAAACCCTTAAAGTGGATGAGATCCTTCTAGTCAAATAATCCTCTACCTTTTGAGCATGAAATTATATAAAATGAACCTTAGAGGAATGTCCTTTCTGTTCTATCTGTGACCATTTTAGTAGCTTAAGCAAGCATTCTATTTGTCATGCGAAGATTCAGTTTGAACATTTTAACACTTTACTGCTTCGTTTTATTTTTTGAGTTATGTTCTTCTTGCATTCTTACTCCATAATCTGTTGGGCATCACGAACATCACCATCTCAAGACTGCTGATGGTTGGTGCATTTTGTTTTGAGACGATGATCCTTTGTTGACAGGCTTATCGCTAAAAATAGTAAAAGAGAGTTTACTTCGTTTATGAAAGAAGAGTTCGTATTACTTTAAACATTTCGTTCTGTTTTGTCCGAGCCATCACTTTTTATCTCTTGCTTAATTTCCTACTGTTTCCTTTTTGTCAGAGTGATTTAGAGAACATGGCTTCTAAAATGCCTGGCTGTCACAGGGGAGGCTATGCACTCTACAAATTAATGGTACACGGCACGAGTGATAGCTAATCACATCGTCTGCTGAATGAGGATTTTGTCGCCTCTGACTCTCTCGTCTGCTTGATTTATACACGTTTGTCTCGCACTCCTTGATGTGCTATGTCATTGATCAAAAGAAAAGTTCCCCATTGATATATAAATGAGCTAACATGCACAGATTATGCAGTTTAGTCATATTGAATGACAAGCAAGCACATTTGTCTTTGCTTCTTTGCTTTGTATTGAGTTGTAGTGGTTTATTTTGTCACTAGATTTATTCGAATATTAGCTGCTCATATCTCTGTACAACTTTATGGAATAAAAAAATAGAAAACTTTGTTAAATTATGTGTTATTATGTTCCAAGATCTAATATACACCACACTGACCTATTCAAATAACCTTCTTAGTTTTCAAATGTCTTTACAAGTAATATCTATCTCCCTGAAATTAAAGTCCACTGCATTTTTTGCCTTTGATAAGACTTGCACCTTTGTCCAATTTTTTTCTAAGCATTTTCTCATGCCATACGAATTGCAATTGCTTCAATAGTGATGGCTTTCTCAACATATTGAATAATTGAGGTACCAAAGACTTGAAGCAAGTTACCATGACTATTCATAGTCGCAACATTAATGTTTGTTGTTTTCTCTTTATGTACACTAGCATCTACAAATAAAACAATGCCATTTTGTGCCGCTAACATTATTACATGTAGATATAGCTATTGGAGAAAGCATAGGAAATAAATTGTTTTTATATTCATGAAAATTTAAAAGAGCTTTGTCTGCAATATCTCTGGGTTCTGAGATTTCCCCATTGAAACTCTTCGAATTTCTTGCCTTCTAAATTTCCCACATGATAGAGATACTTCATTTTATAAGCTCAATAGAATCAGAATATTATTCATTGATTGTCTTTCAAATTTATCACATGATAGAGATAATTTTATAAGCTCAATATCAACATTAATAGAAAAAATCATTCCATCATCTAGCAAAATTCATAGTAATTTCTAAATTAAGCTAATTATGGGAGTAAATTTTTCACACTAATTGAGTATTAGAATACCTAAAAAGCATGTGATCAATAACTATATCTACATATTAGGTTGGTTTATTCACTAATAGTGACATTTTTGGTAGACGGTCTTGTACTCATTTTCATTATTTTCTTGTCAAAAAGAGAAAAAAAAAAAATTTACATCAAACATTTTTAGTTTTAACATATTATATTATTCTCTAAATTTGGATTTACTTTTTTATGAGCAAGATAGAGAAAACACTTTGTGCTATGTTTATATTATATAATATATCGAAATATCGTTTATTTTTATGATTTTAATTTTATCATATGTGCTATATTTGAAATAAAGAAAATGACAAATTAGGAAAGAGATTTTTTTTTTCTTTTGAATAAGTATCATCAACATGGTTTGTGGTGCAATAGTGAAAATTGAGATTATGTTATTCTTAATCAAAGGTCTTAGATTCGATCTTGAGTATGGATAAAATTTTATTGGGAACGTCAGCTTGAATAAGTCCTGCATTATACAATATGTATCATCATAGTGGATTTTTTGAAAAATATTATAATATTTATTATTTGACTAGATAAATTGCTCGAATGCTAAACACTTTTATCTTATGGACGGAGCCATCTTAGGTAGAGGTTGGTCTGCATTAAACGTTAGCTATTATGAAGGTATATTTAATTTATTACGCACCCTTAACACAATTAAGAAGAAAATTTGTGCACTCTTTGCCAAAGGGTAAAAAAAAAGGTGAAGAAATGAAAACTTTTTTTTTTTCATTTTTTCTTACAATAAAAACACCATTCAGGTTATTTTTTATTGTTTTTTTAGAAAAACCCTGAAAAATCATGCCCCTTTCCAAATATTTCATGTCTTTCTATTTTTGGAGTAATATTTCTAAAAATTTACAGCACAGATACATGTGTGTGGTTCTGGACCTTCTGATAATATGGTTAGTGAAAATATTCTCAAAATCATTAAAACAAATAATAATTATAATACTAAATGTGATTCTCAATACTCAAAATCATCACCACCAACTTCAAAAAAAAAAGTTCCATTCATTTGGTTCTTTTTTTTTTCCCTCTTTTTGTTCAAAAACTCAGGGTGGTGATTCTAATTTTATTTGTTGAATGCATGTCCCTTTTTAGAAGCTTTTCTTCCATTTGTCAAAATATATATATATATAAAGGGGTTGTTTAATTTTCATCATAAAAAAGTTTTCTTTTGGTAGGGCTTCTTGAAATTTTATCAAGAAAATTACAAAAAGGTGGAAGTTTCTTCATTTCATTTCCAGGTAATCAATTTGCAATCTTTGATGGTGTAATGCTAAGGAATGAAAATAAGAAAATAGACATAAGATATTTGGTACTTGTTGCTGATCAAAGGTCGAAGATATCTCATAAAATTAATCGAGGTGCGCGAAAGCTAGCCCCGAAACGATAAAAGTAAAAAAGAAAAGACTTCATTTTTTGTTTAATGCT
>JBCEWC010016342.1:0-13182 GCA_038996855.1 Solanum aculeatissimum | reverse complement strand
AATTATTTGAAATTGTTTAAAAATTAAGAGTTCGATGTTTAATTCGTATTATGGCGGGTAAAAATTGGGTGTCAACAGCCCCCACGGTCAGTTTCACGGGTCGTGAGCCTCTTCACGGGTCATGAGGCTCATTGACTCAGCACAGGTAGTGTCTACAAAAATGGGCATAACTTCTTACTCCGAACTCAAAATTGAGTGAAACTAGTTTTATTGGAAAGCTAACTCAAAGAGATTCAATTTTATAGGTAATGGGCCAACCAATTCTTCCTGTGCTAAGAGATATGACCATTTAAAGTTGATCCTTCCAATGGTTCATGTGAGATTCCATACTTAGAAAAATCTTCACACCGACACCCAAACAGACCACTTCACGAACCGTTTGATGTCACATAGCCCATGAAGGGTTAGTGTGTGAAGTGCCTTGACAAAATATGGTTTTCAAGTCCAAGGTTCCACTCAAGAGCCACCACACGACCAGTGAAGTGTCACACGAGCCGTGTGAGGTTCATGTGATGGATGCCTTGGTCTAAAACTCCAATTTAAGGCCAAATACTCCACACATACAAGGCCAAGGGACACTTCAAGGCTTTTCCACACTTAAAACCAAGTTTTTGGAAGAAATCATCACCCAAATGCATCACCACGGACCGTGAGAGGTCACACAGCCCGTATGGGGTCTCCTGGTAACTTGCCTTAGCCAATTTCCAGATTAAATCCCTAGCCAATTTCCAGATTAAATCCCTATGCAGGCAGTCCTACTAAAAATGTCATAACTTTTTCATCTGAACTCCAAATCAAGTAAAATTAAGTGTGTTGGAAAGATAACTCAAAGAGCTTCAATTTGAGAGGTTATGGATCACCCAGTTCATCTCGTACCAAGAGATATGGCCATTTGAAGTAAGTGCTTCCACAAATCTTCATGCAAAACTTAACCAAACGAGTTCCTTTGATCAAGACTTGACAAGTGAGACCCCAAACATTCATAAACCACTTAAGATGAGTTAGAAACCAGTGAGTTAAGCATAGATAAATTCCTCAAAAGTCCGGATCGTTACAATACGTTTCTCTCTTAACTTCTTTTCTCTCTTTTATCTTTTATTGTACCTTTTCATCCTCTGCTTCTAAACTTTTCATATACCAAAAAGTTATTTGCAAGAACAGGGAAGATTTGAAGTATATGTTCTTGATGAATTTCTTATTTTTTTACATTTTTGTTTGCATAAATTACATGCACATTCATCTTGATTTCAGTTAATTTTTTTCTGGCATCATGAAAAAAAATTCTATACTCAATATTTTGATGAGCAACACCAACAATCCAATTCAAAGTTGTCGATCAAGTTTTGAAATTTGAACTGGTGCATTCACTCCATCTGTTGTAAAAGAAGTTGGGAAAGTTATTGAAACTAGTTTGACCAAAAGCAAGATTATCTTTGGTACTGTTATACCAAAACAAATAAAATGAAAAAGGTAAGGAAAAAATGATTTCAACTGTTCCTTCCGAGTTACTATCGAATGATGATGATTTTGAAGTTGAAATTCTGGTCCTTTTCATACTTCATCTACACATTAGGGCCGCTCAGCAAAATTTTTGTTAGACGCCTCAAATCTAAATAAATTTCATACATCCTTCTTCAAATCTTTAATAATTTACAATAATATTCTATCAAAAATATTAATCAATAGTCAAAAAGTGTTGAATAAAGTGAATTATAATTTTTTTTTAAATTTCTTCTCAAGTTTTCAAGCATTTCACTGGGTATTGATTTTCAAACATTACAACAAACACATTAGAGTAGGGTATACTACGTAACTTCTTGAATTAGATTTTATGATTGTAACTCTTATCTTTATTTAAAATCTGTCAACGTATTACTTATAAAATTATGTTAGCAATTTATACAATAACTCAGAAAAAAAAGATGTTTTCCAACGTTAAATTAAGTAGATCTTACCTAAAACTAATAATGAAGAAAAAAGTATTCAAAGAAATCAGTTATAAAGAAGGTATTAATTAAATAAGTAATAATAAACATCTAAATAGTTAGAAAAATAAATAAATACATATGAAATTTATTTCGACTTCAGGCCTCTAACTAAAATTTCGCTTTAGGTCTCCGATTATGTTGAGCCGCCCCTGACCAAAGGGGCCACCTCTAACTTCTTCTGGATTGTCTCATTCCTAATCTTATCACTTCTGGTATGTCCACACATACATCTCAACATCCTCATCTCCGCAACCTGCATTTTCTGAACATTTAAATTTTTAATTGGTCAACACTTCACCCCATATAGCAGAGATGGTCTAACCACCATTCTGTAAAACTTGTCTTTGAGTTTAGGTGGTATCCTTTTACCACACAATACTCCAGAGGCAAGCCTCCATTTCTTCCCTGCTGCCCCAATATGATGTGTGACACCATCGTCGATATTGCCACTCCTCTAGATGATGGATCCCAGATACTTAAAGCTTTTTTTCTTTGGAATAGATTGAGTGGCGAGTGTCACTTCAATGTCTGTTTCATCTCTTGCAACACTACTTAAATATAACAAATTAAATAATTAATAAAAAATTATTTCAATATAAATAATTTTAAAATAGCTTATTTTATCCGATATAACTCATCCCCTCCGTAAAATAAAAACTAATCCGACAAACCACCGATATTCTGTGTGCATGTGCGCCTGGTGTACAATGATGAGAGGACATAATTATGAAAAAGTGAAATAGGTGTAAAGCAGCACCAACGAGTAGGTGATACATCATTGGACGTTGACTATTGAATATTTGAATTTTCACTGGTACTAATATTATCAAGATTATTATTTATTATATATTTGTCAGTTATGACATTGTCAAATTTGTTCCAAGTTATCTTTATTAAAGTTATCACTAGAATCTATAATTATTTAATCTTTAAATTCATTTAATTAGTTTTAGTTTATTTTTATTTGTAATTTTTCTTGCTTATTTATTATGTCAATCAATTCAATCTCACTTATAAATTCAAACAATATATTTATTTTGGTTAATTAAACATAATAATTGTTATTGAAGTAAAAAACAAAGTCCTCCAGGGCACCGATATTTATAAGTGCAGAATGATGAAAAGCGAAATAGGTGTCACCAACGCAGTAGTAACATTTTAAAAGTATTATCAATTTTAAACAATTTTATGACATTATAAAAAAGATAACCTTATTTAAATACAATAGCAAAAAAAGAAACTAATACCAAAAACTACCATTCTTTTAATTTCTATATAGGTGTGAAGATTGAATGCATGAAGGAGTAAGTGGTTTGACAACTTTCCGTCCAATAGAGGTTTGTCTGCTTCGATTTAGCAAATTCTCAACTAACATCTTCCATCACAAATTAAGGTGCAATATAATACTACTTATTGACAATGAATGACCTCATTTCTCAAAACTTTGTACATGTTGCTTCTAAAGCTAAATAAATAAAACCTTTCCATTATTATAGTCCTTCCTCTTCTACTATAATACGTAATATAAAACATGATGAAGCCACCTTCTTTCTTTTCTTATTGTTGCAACTTCAATAAGAAAATATGGACTTCTCTTCTTGTTGCTTTTGCCACTCCCAAATCTCCCTCAAGGTAGGCTGGCTCCTTCTTTTCTGCTTCTATTTCTTATCTTTTTTTTCTGTTTGCTGCTTCTGATAATCTTGATTGGTTTTGTTAATTGTAGTTTTTCTTGTCTAATTTGAGGTTCTTCCTTCTAATCTGACGTATTAAACAGCAGTTACTTGTTCGAATAAAGCTGATATTATTGCTTTGGGATAAAACTATTTTTAGTTTTTAGTAGCAGTTGCGCAAATTGAAAGTTTTAGGTCACTGTTAAAACTTTGAAGAGGACCAAGAACCAAGGATCATCGCAGTTCAGTTTGGCTTAGCAGTTGATAATAATTTTAATGTTAGACTGATAGTAAGGCATTGGCCTAAGTATTAAATAACTGATATTAGGAATAAATACTAATTCTCTCCTCAAAAAGATGTTAGGAATAAAATTGGGCAAAGTGTCGGTCAAACCAAAAGTAGTTATTAGGTGAAAATCCATATGTTGAGGTGACCAACTAAATACTAATGGCTTTTGGCTGGTTTTGTGTAAGATGATGTTTATCAAATTTAATTGCGCTTATCGGAATGCCTCTCAATCCTTGCAAAATACAAGGATAAGTGTATACAGTGAGCAACACATTTCCCTTTGCTGCCTCTAGCACAACTACTTTCGATAAAGCTCTTAGGTTGACATTATGGCGGGCATAGGGCACAAAGCTAGGTCTCTACTCCTTCACCAGAAAGAAGGGCATTTTATCATCTATAATGGTGGTGAAATCCAACATCTTCGGCTTCCATCTCGACATCTTTCCTTTTATTCAAGTCATTAATCTTAAATCTATAAGCATTAATCCTACATGGATGTGGTGATATTTGAAGATCGAGGCATGCTAGTGTCTGAAGGCCAAGCAAATTGAAGTTCAATTAGCACACCTTTCGGAATAGGTCTACAAAGATATAAGGTTTTGCAATGCATTTGAAAACTAAAAAGTTGGAGGCCACAATGAAATTCAACTGCTTTTTAGGCAGTCATTTGTGTTTACCCAATCTAGATTTTCATTTCCTGAAATTTACAATTACTTGGTGCAGATGAACTGCAGGGCACCAGCCTTGGTGTCACTGAGTACCCGGAAAAACCAGACTGCCTTTCTTGCTCTTAGAGAAGTGAAGTCTCACCTTATAAGTCAACGTATTAGTGGATTTGGAACCAAGCTTAGCAGTGGAGGGAGTTCTCTGGGAGGATCAAGAGTCATTATTCAACTAAATCTTCAAACAACTCTTTCACGAAGAAAAAGCTCTAGGGTGTATGCTTGCTGTAATTACTTTCTCCATACTTAGTGATAAAATATCTCTGGTTTTGAATGTTCATGACAAAGTAGTTTTAAATGTGAGCTTAATTAAGTTATTGCTATACTTAAGATTTATCATCTCATCCATTGTCTTTTTTGTTGTTTATTTGGAGAGCAAAATTGTTTAAAATGCTACTACTATTTTGCCATTAGTTTTAATACGTTATAAATTACTCAAGTCCCAATGGTGCTTTGTGCACAGTTAAGAGTAAAACTTGCTATAGGTGCTTTTAGAGCAATCTTATTCATGTAGCTGTTAATCTTCCTTGACCCTTTTGTACAGTTTAGCTTATGGTTTTAGCAAACTTTTATGCCAACTACTAACACTGGCCCAGCTTTTTGATAAGTTTCTATATTCTTTTGCAGGGTTGCCAAGTTCAGAAGTTGCATCTACTGCTTTCACAGTGGGAACAGCAGCAGTTCTTCCGTTTTATACTGTCATGGTTGTGGCTCCTAAAGCTGAACTTGTAAGATTTCTAAAGTACTTTTAATCTGAACTCCTTAAGCGATTCCTTTTCCAGTGTACTGGAGACCAAACTTGACACTCAAATTATGAATTCAAAAGACCTTAAATTAAACACTTACCAGCTTCAGACAAAGTAGAATGGTTGGGGCACAACTTCAGTCCTTATCTTATATATATGGAAGTCATCTCTTTATTTCAAAGAGAAATTGTAACTGAACATAATTTCAAATGCAGACCAGAAAAGCAATGAAAAGCAGCATACCCTACATTGTGCTTGGACTTCTGTATGCATATCTGTTATACCTCTCCTGGACACCAGATACAATTCGGCTGATGTTTGCTAGCAAATATTGGCTTCCAGAGGTCTGTGCTCGACTACATAATAATTTGTACAAATTGCATGGTCGGGATCTTAACACTTGCTTTCCTTCAGCTGTCTGGTATAGCTAAGATGTTTTCCAACGAGGTGACACTAGCTTCTGCATGGATTCATCTGTTAGCCATAGATCTTTTTGCTGCAAGGTCAATCTCTAGGCGTCTTATCTTTGTTGGGCTATGTCCCCTTTGCTTTCTTTTTGGGACAACATGAGGAGGATGCCACTGCTAGACATCTAACTAGAGTATTTCACTTGAAACAGGCAGGTATATCATGACGGATTGCAGAATGATATCGAAACCCGCCATTCTGTGTCTCTGTGCTTGCTGTTTTGCCCTGTTGGAATTCTTACTCACTGCATCACCAAAGCTCTAACTAGCAGCTCAGAAAAGAGACAACGTAGGACTCATTAACCGTTATTTTAGGCCTTCTTATGTTATCTATAATGATCAGCACTTCAGAAAGTGTAAAGGTTTTCAGTCAATGAAAACATAACCTGTTTCAATAACTTGTTTCTAAGATGGATGAATGTACAAGATTTCTTCCTTTAGTTCCACTCCAAACTTCTGATTTACTGCATCCTTAACTAAGCCTATGAGCTGAAGCATGTCTTGAGAAGTTGCAGAACCACAATTTATAAAGAAGTTGGCATGCTTGTTTGAGACCATGGCTCCACCAACTCTAAACCCTTTCAACCCACATTTCTCTATCAATTCTGCAGCAGAAACACCCATAGAAGGTGGATTTCGAAAAACAGAACCAGCACTTCTCTGCCCCAAAGGTTGTGTCTTCCATCTTCTGCAAAGAAACCATCTTTATAGTGGTTGAAAATGATATGTTTCCAAGTAAGAACATCACCTTATAATCAATTACCTAGTCAAGTATTCTTGCTGCATTTCTCGTGCAGTGTTGGAGAATTTTAACTGGAACGTAACTGCAGTAATGGATGCCAAGTCTTTCATTTCCTGAAATGGTGATAATCTATAGCCAAAATTTAGCTCTCTTCTTTTAAGCATCCTAGATTCGCCTTCATTTGTGATGATCTCTATGCTATCAATAGCAGCAGCTGCTTCCTTTTATAACCAATGTCAAAAGAAAAGAAGAAAAAAGGAGGTCACACTCTCAGTATCAGACATGAATTGCACAAAATCACCTTAATCCCATGTTATTGCATTCCGACACTAATCATTTTCTGTAGAGATACTTTGAGACAACTAGTACTACAACAACATACTCAGTGTAATCCACAAATGGTGTTTGAGAAGGATAGAGTGCACACAACCTTACCCTTACCTCATTGAAGTAGAGAGTTTGTTTCCAAGTACATCAAATCAAAATAGTTATGAATGAAGAGAACATGACAACTAAACAGATAGCAATACAAAGCATGCAGAATAAAAGAACAGCTACGTAAAGAAATTTAAAATCTCACATCTATTGCAAGTTTTTTTTATTGCTAATTTACCTGTCCATTAGCTCCGGCATTCATGTAAGCAGCTCCACCAACAGTCCCAGGAACACCAGCAGCAAATTCAAGCCCTGAAAGATGTTCATTTGCAGACACAACTCCCAAGCGATTAAATGGATACCCACTTCCAACCCGGTATACTCCAGACTCTATCTTCTCCAAGAACTCAATCCGATTGAGAATTACGCAACCATCAAAACCCATGTCATCAAACAGACAATTTGAGCCTTTACCCAAGATCATAAATCTTATGGACTGCTCATTACAATACCTGCATTGTATAATTAGGGAAGATCTTAAACTACAAGCCAATCAATCAATTATAATTCAATCTCCCAAACTTGTGAAATAAAGAAATGGAACCTGACAGCCGAAACAAGTTGGGTTTGATTAAAGACTTGAACAAAGTAATTACAAGGGCCTCCAATGCCCCATGTGCTGAGATCACTGAGTAGCTTCTTCCTGAGAATAAACTGTAACCCAGTTGAGTTTTGAGCTGGTTCTTGCTTGTTGAAGCTGCAGCTGCTGCTCCGAACATGACAAGAATGTAACTTCCTTAGCGGTTTTACAGGGAGTTGATAGTTTGCCATATGTGACGCCATTGGAATTTGGACAGGGATTTACTTGATGGTCATTCCGGTTTTTATGGTTCTTTCTGATGGGCAATGATGGCAGAGTAAAGAGAAGAGTTAGGTCGGCGTCCCCCTGGTAGGGGTGGGGTCGTGGCAATTGAATAGTATGGTACAGTAAGATATTTAAAATTTAGGTTTGGTAATTTTGGCTTTCCATTTTAAAAATATTAATATGAAAGGTAATATTAAAGAAAAAAGGAGAGAAAAAATTATATTATATATATTAAAAAGGTAAAAAAAAAATTCACTTTTCACTTTAAACTAGGCTATTTATAGTCATTTTGACATGATAGTCAAGTGTCACTTTTTGTCAAGTTATTATGGCTAAGAGTGACACATGGTACATGAACAATTATATGCATCATCTCTTAACCACTTGGCAAGAGGTGGTATATACACATATTTACAATATTCTCCCTTAATTGTCCATGTAAAAGAAAAATTCTAACTATCTTTAATACGTATTATTGGTTGTCTCATTAAAAATCTTGGCAGAAAAAGCAGTGGGATAAAACCTTAGTTAAGAAAAAAAGAGTATAACGTGTATTCTACTCCCCCTGTTATAGACCATGATCCAAGCGGTGGAGTCTTCACATTCCAATCTTATGTACCATCTTCTCCAAAGTTGAGGCTGACAAAACTTTAGTGGATAAATTTGTTGGATTATCACTTGAACGTATTTGTTATACGATAATATCACTATTTTTCTATAAATCGTGTGTGAAGAACAATTTTGGCGAAATGTGTTTCGTTCTATCTCCTTTTATGAAGCCTCCTTTTAATTGAGTTATGCATGCAACATTGTCTTTAAATATGATCGTGGGTACTTTGGCACCATTCTCCAGGCAACACTTTTCTTTGATGAACTGGATTATTGATCTCAACCACACACATTCTCGACTTGCTTCATGAATCGCTATTATCTCAGCATAATTTGAAGAAGTGGCAACAATGGACTACTTCATAAATAGTCATGATATAACAGTTCCTCCGTATGTGAATAGATACCCTATTTTGAGATCGAGCTTTATGTGAGTCTGATAAATATCATGCATCTGCATAACCAATAAGATCTGTACAACCTTTGTTAGTATAAAATAGACTCATATCAATAGTTCCTTTTAAGTATCGCAGAATCTGTTTGACACCTTTTCAATGTCTCTGTATTGGGGAAGAGTTATATCTTGCTAGCAAAATTGACAGAAAATGTTATATCAAATCTAGTTGTATTTGCAAGATACATAAGTGCACAAATAGTACTGAGATATGGTACTCCAGGACCAAGAAGCTCTTCATTCTCTTCTAGAGGTCGGAATGGGTCTTTATTCACTTCAAGTGATCGAATAACCATTGGAGTACTCAATGGTGGTGCCTTGTCCATGTAAAATCATTTTAAAATTTTCTCAGTATTTACATGCATCAGGCAATTTGAATCCTTTTGAGACTCTCATATAAATTTCATTATCAAGTGAACCGTAAAGGTAAGTTGTAACCACTTCCATTAGATGTATTCAAGGTTTTCATGTACATCTAAATCAATGAGA
Organism: Solanum aculeatissimum; assembly: GCA_038996855.1. Taxonomy (NCBI): domain Eukaryota; kingdom Viridiplantae; phylum Streptophyta; class Magnoliopsida; order Solanales; family Solanaceae; genus Solanum; species Solanum aculeatissimum. The sequence continues at coordinate 3,766 of JBCEWC010016342.1, read as the reverse complement.
TATTGAAAAGTTATTGCATCCATAACAGGTGAATAGGTTTTCTCATAGTTGATACCGGGCTTTTAAGAGAATTCTTGTGCAACAAGACGTGCCTTGTATCTTACAATTTTATTTATCTCATTTTGCTTTCGTACAAAAAAATATTTATAGTCAACTGGTTTTACACCATCAGGGGTTTGGACTACAGGTCTAAAGACTTCATGCTTAGCAAGTGAATTCAATTTTGATTGAATTATCTCTCGCCATTTTGGCCAATCACAGCTTTGTTGACATTCTTCGACAAATTTAGGTTCAAGATCCTTATTATCTCGCATAAGATCAAGCACAACATTGTATGCAAAAACATTGTCCACTGTAATTTTTTATTGCTCTAAATTTATCCCATCACCAGAAGAACTTATTGACAGTTCTTCATTCACTTGAATCTCGGGTTCACTGATTTCTTCAGGAACATCTGGATTAATCTGTTCTTGGACCTCTTCATGCAATTCTTTTATAGCATCATCTTTATCATTTCTCATGCTTCTTTTTCTCGGATTTTTATCCTTTGAACCCAATGGTCTATCACGCTTCAGGCATGTTTGGGATTCAAAATCTATGACATTAGTAGATCCTTTTGGGATGTCAATCCGGATAGACACATTCACTGCAGGGATATGTGATTTAGTTATCCATTTCAAATTAGTAAATGCATCTGGCATTTGATTTGCTATTTTCTGCAAGTGTATGATCTTTGGACCTTTTGCTCATATATACGAGTACGTGGGTCAAAATGAGATAGTGATGAAACTTTTTACGCAATTTCTTTTCCCTGTTGTTGAAATGAGATAGTGATGAAACTTTCCACGCAATCTTAATTAAGATTGAGAAATGTTGTTATAAATGTTCTTAAAAATTATGTTAATATACATGAATGTAAATAAAAGAGAGTTCAAGGAGGATATTTTTATTATTTTACATTATTTGTCCTAGGATAAGTTATATTAGGATTATTATTCCAGGCCCAAGGAGGAATAACTTATCTCAATAATAATTGTTAATCTTGAGATAAGTTATTACAACATTTGCAAATAAAAATAGATTGAAGGACACACAAAAATTATTCCAAAATTAACTTCTTTTATCCATCACACCAACGACCCTTATAGTGCAAAGTGTTGCACTGCTACTATCATAAAAGTAGAAGTTTCTTGACAATGTAAGTTCAATTACTCCCTCTATTTCAATTTGTTTGTACGATTTTGACTTGGACGGAGTTTAAAAAAATTAAAAAAAATATAAATTTTGTGGTCTTAAACTAAAGATATATAAAATGTATCAAAATATTTTTTAATTTTGTGGTTAAACAATGTCATATGGAAGATTAGAAAAAAGGAATAGACTTTTTTTAAAATGAAGTGAAATGGAAGGAGTATGAAAATCAAAGTTATGGTAGACATAAAGTGAAAAAAGTAAGCCAAGACATTATCATACCTGGAGCAATATAACCAAGAGTTCCGAGAGTCTTGGTTTGAGCCATGTTTCCTTCTTGTTCCAACATTTTTGCAATTCCAAAATCTGCCACATGAGCAGTCAGATCCTGATCAAGAAGCACGTTAGCCGACTTCAGATCACAGTGCACAATAGGGACTGTATAATCATGATGAAGATACTCCATGGCCAGTGCTACGTCGATCATTATATTGAGTCTTTCAACCAGGCTCAAGCAATTTTGATCGGAGTATAATCTCTTGTCTAAGCTTCCATTAGGCATGTACTCCAGCACAATCGCTATGAAATCCACATTTAAGCAAGTCGACACTATCTTGACCAAGTTCCTGTGTCTTACATTGCTCAAAATTTCTTAATCCCCCTTGCCACTGTATATTGAAAACTTTGATTGCAAAGACAGCACCGCCAGAAAATGTACCTCGGTAGACTGTACTGGAACTTCCACTTCCTACTAGGTTGGACTGACTGAAATTTTCTGTAGCTTGGAGAAGCTCATAGTAGGTGATTTTCTGATGTCCCATTCTAGGGGGAGAATCAGATCTATTGTTTCCAACGACATGTTTTTTCCTGGACCAAATCATCCATGTGAAAAACAACGTGGCCAATATCAGAAATGTTGCAGCAACAGGTACTGTTGTTTTAAGGATAAGGGACATTTTACTAGTTGTCTTTCTGCCTTGAGTTGGACATAAAGGAATATTTAAGTCAGGTGCTCCACAAAGTCTTGGATTTCCCATCAAGAACCGGTAATTAAGATTTGCAAATACCCCTTTATTTGGAACTTCTCCTTGTAAGTTGTTGAAAGAAACATTGAGATACTTGAGATCTCGCAATAGCTCGAGAGATTTGGGAATCACTCCTGATAAAGCATTACTAGACAAATCCAGATACTCAAGAACTATTAGATTGCTAAATGTGTCTGGTATGGGACCTTGGAATGCATTTCTTGACATATATAGTGAAACTAGATTTTGAAGGGACCCTGTGGAATTTGGTATTTCACCAAAAAACTTATTGAAAGAGAGGTCCATGATGTTCATTGCTTTCAAGGCTCCCACATCAGAAGGGAAGAAACCATGCAGCAGGTTTCTCGATAAGTTGAGACCATCAAGCTTTACTAATCTCCAGAAACTTGACGGTAACTTGGAGCTGAAATTGTTGGCAGCAATTGACATTATTCTTAATTCAGTCAGATTTCCGATACACTAGGGTACTGTTCCTGACAGTCTGTTTTCTCCCAAGTGCAGTAGACCTAATCTTCCTATGCTGCACAGTTCAGCTGGAAATAGCCCTTCTAATTTATTCCCAGTAAGATACAGCCTTTCCAGGTTTTGCAGGCCAACAAACGAGGGGGGAACATTGCCAACAAGATTATTATTTGCTAATCCCAGGTAAATCAAGCTACTTAAGTTTCCAATGTTTGTCGGCATATTGCCTCTAATACCACACTCTGCTGCATCAAGGACCTTGATATTGCTTGATAAATTTCCTATTGATTCTGGAAAAATTCCCTTCAAAGGATTAGACTGGAGTATCAGGTACTTCAGGTTCCTGCTAGTTACCAATGAATTCAAGAAGTCAAGTTGTGTGGCTCCAGGCTTGTTTTCCAACAGATTATGTTTAAAATTGAGTTACAAGGTCCACCAGGTTACCTAACATCATGGGAATCGGACCGGTAAAACTATTGTTTGAAACTTCAAGATCTTTAAGCTTTGAAGCATTGCATATTGCAGAGGGTAGATATCCACTGAATTGGTTGTGTGAAAGGAAAAACTCCCGCAAGTTAGGTAGCCAAGTACCAAGATCATGTGGAAGGTGTCCATTTAAGTAATTGTGCCTAGCTTTGAGGATTTCAAGCGACGAAATATTGAATAAGCTAGACGGAATAGCACCAGAAATTTGATTATATTCAAATTCAAACCAGACCAACTCATGCAACTTACCAAATTCACTTGGAATATTTCCTAGCAGATCATTTTCAGTGAAGAAGAGATGAGTAATCTTTGATGCATTAGACAAAGAAACCGGGATTTTCCCAGTGATCCTGTTGCTGTCCAGATAAAGATGTTCAAGAATAGGAAGATAACTGTGTTGGGAAAAATGACAATTTTTTCCTTCCCCCAGGTTTAGTTTCAAGTAGAAAAATAACAGAGATATTTAAAGAGAATAATGACACAAAGATTTAACGTGGAAAACTTCCAAATTGGAGAAAAAACCACGGGCCACCAGAAAAATATTCACTATATGGAAATTATTACACCATACAATACACAAA
>JBCEWC010016341.1:0-13182 GCA_038996855.1 Solanum aculeatissimum | reverse complement strand
AACATGCCGTCAAGTTGTACTTAGCCAATTTTCCACACGAAATCTTGGAGGGCTCTCTGTCACGTTTGACGAGCAGCCAAACGGACCGTCTAAAATGAGACAGCCCATGTCATGTACCATCTGACCCTCATTAACTTCAAAAACATCCACCAAGCCATGGCTTTGCCACTGCCTCACATAACGAGGCAGTGAATGGACCGTTAAATGCCAAATGACCCGTTAAAGGTCCCATCAACCCACACTTAGCATTGGGGTGGTTCCATGCCACCGCAAGATCACTGGAACATCACACGACATCCTAGATGGACCGTTCAAAGTTTAACGATCCGTGTAAATTTCCTTGGCCATTTTTCCGAGCCTATCTCCAATTGCTTCCGAATTTTAGACAGTCTCACTGTTTGGGCCATATCTCCCTCATCCGACATCCAAATTGAGTGAAAACACTTTTGTCGCAAAGATAACTCAAATAGATTAAATTTTATATGTGGTAGATCATAGGGTTCATCCCACATCAAAATTTATGACCATTTGAAGTTGACTGTCAAAACTGTCCCTCTCGGCCACTTTCTAGTCCAATTTGTATTTGGCCACTTAAACTCAACCCGTGGCCACAAAAACTCATACATGGCTTGTAGTACATCATAGAGTGTCATTCCTAAGTAGATTTTGAAAATTTTCTGGTTGTTACAGCTCCTACTTTGGTTTCGGATCCCCGTGCAAGGATGCACAAGTTCATATCGGGTGCATCGGATTTGGTTGTTAAGGAGTGTTGTACGACTATGCTTATCAAAGAGATGGACATCTCAAGACTTATGACATATGCCGAATAAATTGAGGGTGAGAAGATGAAAGACAAGAAGGTGAATAAAGCCAAGAGAGCTAGACTTGATGGTGGGTTCCAAATTGCTAAAGTTGGTGAGTTTGGTCATTTCCAACAAGGCCATGGGTCCAATATCTGGTTTGATAGAGTGCCTTCTCCTAGAGCACAAATTGTTGATGCTACTCGGATTCCTCGTTGTGCTCAATTTGGTCGGAATCACTTGGGGGCTTGTAGAAAAGCTACGGGTGCATTCTATGGGTGTTGTAGTAAGGACCACATGATCTCAGATTGCCCAAAGAATGTGAACAAAGCTCAAATTGCTCTCGGTAGTCAAGAGCCACCAAAGGCTCCGGTTAGAGGTGCTCCAAGGGTCAACCAGTTCTATGCTCTTCATGCCCACCAAGATGTTGAGGAATCTCCGGTTGTCATCACGGGTATGTTAAAAGTCTTTAATTTGGATGCATATGCTTTACTTGATCTCGGTGCAAATTTATATTTTGTGACTCTATTGTTGTCTACTAAGTTTGATGTGTCCCCCAAAAATTTGAGAGAGCCTTAATCTATGTATACTCCGGTGGGTGAGTCTTTTGTGGCACGAAAAGTTTATAGAGGTTGTCCCGTGTAGGTTTTGCATAAAGTGTTTATGGATGATCTTGTTGAGCTTGAAATGTATACTTGGAATGCTTTTGATGTTTTGAGTCATACTTACTCGCCCCTTAGAACGTAATTGCTATGTGCTATGTGATCCATGCTTATTCCATTCCCAGCAACATTCCCATAGCTTGAGTCCAAAGCCCTGGAATCTCTTAGACTTATGCATTATTTGTCACTTTTATGCGCTTTCGAACCGATGGTATGTGTGATGATGCTAAGATGGCTTGATAAAGGACTCTCGGGTTTTCTTTTGCCATGTCACATCTAGGCCCTACTCTTGAGTCATGACAAAGATGGTATTAGAGCCCTAGGTTTGTAAATGATCCTCGGAGTCTAACATGCCGCGTCAATTAGAGTCTTGTTCATGGGTGTGATGCGCGCCATACTTATGAATGAGAGGCTATGACGACGTTTTAGAAATTTTCTCACTTCATTGTCCCTTATGTCGTGCTGTGAGCTGTTTTGAAAAGTTTTCTGAAAAAGGGTGTTCTTGTTAATCTTTCAAAAGATGCCTCCTAGAAGAGCTCCCCTTTCCAGATAGGTTCCTGTCCATGAGGAACAAGCCCCTTGTGATCCTGTAGAGGAACAAGTGATTCAAGCTGAATTTCAGAATGTGGTGTCTTTGTTGGCCCAAGTGGTTGCTAATCAAGCCCAACTAACCAATCCCACGAATGGTGGCACTCCAACTTCTAGGATGAGGAACTTCACCTGGATGAACCCTCCAAAATTCTTTGGTTCAAAGGTTGATGAGGATGCCCAAGAGTTCATTGATGAGCTTACGAAGGTGTTGACTATTATGGGTGTCAGTTCTGAGGAGAAGGCTGAGTTGGCTGCTTATCAATTGAAGGATGTAGCTCAAGTGTGCTACAATCAGTGGTTGGTGAGAAGAGTTCTAGATGTTAAGGTTGGTTGGGAGGAGTTCAAGATGGCTTTTCTGGAGCGTTTCTTTCCCCTTGAACTTCGAGAAGCCAAAATGATAGAATTTATTAATCTCAAGAAGGCAACATGTCTGTCAGGGACTATTCTCTCAAGTTCACTAAGCTCTCAAAGTACGCTCCTATGTTGGTAGATGATCCCCGTACAATGATGCACATGTTTATTATTGGTGTCTCTGACCTAGTTGTAAGAGAATGTCTTACCGCCATGCTTATTTGGGACATGGATATCTCCAGGCTTATGACTTATGCTAAACAGATGAGGGTGAGAAGCTCAAGGAGAGGAGGGTGAATGAATCAAAAAGGGCCCGTTTTGATGGTGGGTTCTATAACTCTAAGGGTAGTGGCGGATTTGGTCGATTCCAACAAGGCCAAGGTTTGAACATGAAGATTGATAATCCAAGAGTGCCTCCTCCTAAGGCACAAGTTGGGGGAAGCCCACGACCTCCCTATTGTGGTCAGTGTGGAGGGAACCATTTGGGTGAATGCAGGAAGGTTTCAAGTGCTTGCTTCGGGTGTGAGAGTATGAACCGCAAGATTACTGATTGCCTGAGAAACCCAAAGAAAGATCAGGTGGCTCCAGGTGGTCAAGGACAACCAAAAACCATGTTGGTGGTGCCCCCAGAGACAACAGGTTTTATGCTATTCATGCCTGATAGGAGGTGGATGAAGTTCTGAATATGGTGAATGGTATGTTAAAATTCTTTGATTTTGATGCTTATGATTTACTTGATCCCGGTGCAAATTTATTTCTTGTGACTCCTCTATTGGCTGTTAAATTTGGTTTGAGTCCTGAAACTCTGAGGGAACCTTATTCGGTGTATACTCTCGTGGGTGAGTCTATCATTTCCTAGAAAGTGTATCAGGGTTGTCCTGTTTCTATTTTACATAAAGTCTTCCCCGGTGATCCTGTGGAACTTGAGATGTATGACTTTGACATTATCCTTGGGATAGATTGGTTGCATGCCTCATATGCTTTAGTTGATTGTAGAACTAAGCAAGTCAAATTCCAAGTTCCTAATGAGCCCATATTAGAATGGAAGGATAGTGATTCCGTGGTTAGGGGTCGGTTTATTTCCTACCTCAAGGCCCGGAGAATGATTTCAAGGGGTGCATCTATCATAATGTAAGGGTTAGAGACGTGGAGGGTGAGTCACCTACACTAGAATCGGTTCTAGTGGTTAATGAATTTCCTAATGTGTTTCCCTAAGACTTTCCCGACATTCCTCCCGATTGAGAAGTGGATTTTGGCATAGATCTCCTTCTGGATACTGAACCTATTTCCATTCCTCCTTACCATATGGCTCCGGCCAAACTAAAGGAGTTGAATGTAACAATCCAAAAATTTTCAAACTTCGTAATGGTTGGTCAATGTTCATGTTAAACTGGTGGTGGTTGAATTTTAGTAGCCATGGGTTGTATTTAAGTGGCCGTATTAAAAGAGGATCATTTGCTGAAGTTGTAAGGCCAGTTGGGCAGTGAACTTTGGAAAGTCATAACTTTTGTTACAGGATGAACTGTGTGGACTTCTATATATCAACTCGAAGCTCTTTGAAATATCTTTGTAACACATTTGGTTTCACTCAATTCAAAGTTCTTATGTAAACGTTAAGGTCCTTGTAGTGAGACTACCCATAATTGGAATTACCCTGGGAACAAGGTTCTGAAATTGGGCTAAGGGTGGGACCACAGACTGTTTGGTGGTCCACGGTCCGTGGGGGTGCTCTTGGGTTGGTCCAGTGAGCTCCTAGAGGCTAGGGTCCAAGCCATGGACCAAGTAAGGTCCCACGAACCACCTCATAATCCGTGTGACCCTTCACGGCCCTTGAGGAGTCTCGTGAAGTGAGGCAGAATATTGGCCAAGGTTCGGGGATGGACTCCAGACCATGTGATTCTCCACAGACCAGTATGCGGTCTGTGTGCAACTACACGGTCCGTGAGACCCTCCGTGGAGTGATCCAGAAAGTCCCCCTAGAGTTCAAGCCGAAGATGAGACCAAGTGAAGTCTCTTGGGCAGGTACACAACCCGTGGACCAGTAAATAGGCATTGTGTGCCTTCCATATGACTCTGTCTTCAGTGATTTAGTCCATTTCACTAATAGTTAATTCGTAATTTAATTAGATCCTATGCCTTTTTTAGGCTTTCTAAGGTCTCCTAACCCCCTAAATCAAACCCTAATCCCTTTTTATCCATTCTAACACTCCTAAAGTCTCTCCAAAATTCTCTCAATTCACTTGACCTCTACTGATGAAAGCTTGAAGAAATTTGGGGAAATTCATCTCTCTTGCAATTCCCTTCAATTCTCTTGATTAAACTCAAGATATGTGGGTGTGATTCATGGATTTAATTTCATCCATGAAGACCCAAGAACCGTCCTCTTTAATTTATAAATTTAAGCTTTCTTTCACTATGGGTTCTTTGATTCTTGATATATTTCATTGCATTGAGTTGCGGGCTATAGAAATTAGGTGATTTAAATTTGAATTTTATTGAATGTATGAAAATTCTTGAAGGATCAATGTGCATGTCCCCTTAATGATTTTATATGCATATGTAAATTGCATTATGTTTTGAATTGGGATTTTATCATGAAATATGTTGAATTATCTATTGAATTATGGTTTAAAGTTTGAATTCTCCATTACCCATGCACTTGATCTCTCATTCATGGCATATGCAGTGAAAAATAGTTATGATGAAACTTTTGTTAAGGTTATGGCCCTCTTTTCATGATATGATATGTTAAGGCTTGTGATCACATAGTCTCTTATTAGGGCTCTTTGAGCATTATGGGTGCTTGCACCACTTTGATATATTTTGAAGGCTTGATATGATAAGCTATGTACATGAGATACTCTTATTGCATTGATATGGAATGGTTTTGGAAATTCTTGTAGGCTTTTAGCCTAAGTAGGGATATGAACTTGATCATGTTTTGGTTTGGCTAACGATGCATAGTTTTGACAAGAATGTCCACTATCCATTTTGAAAAGCTTGCATGGATATATATATGTATTCCTGTGGGATGAGGCTTAGTACCGAGGGATTGGAGTAGTAAGTGGGCTATCCTCAAGGGCCCCACTCCTTTCCGTCAAACCATGTGCCAACATGGGATTTCTCCCTAGATGGGATGACTTGTTTGTTTCCCCTTGTTGAAGGGTGATTAGAGACCTACCTGGCAAGTAGTCCAGATCCAAGTAGTAGCTCGTTCGGGTCTCTTCCGGTGTCGGTTGAGGCAACATCCTCGCTATAATATGATCTTAGGTTGCATTTCTTGCATCATGGCATGGCTATGTGCATTCCTTTTGTATCACTTGTCCCCTTGCCATCTCATTGGTCATACTATATTGTCATATGCATTGCATGACCGCATACTTAGTACATATTTTGTGCTAACCCATACTTTTTATCTACATGTTCTAACCATGTAGGGACCGGTGATGACTCTACCTTCCGGTGGACGACGAGTAACATCCTTGGAGTTATTGAGCTTGTGGTGAGCCTTTTTTATTCAAGGTCAATTGCCACTTACTATTTTTCTTGTATTTTGTTTATTTTCTTATTTCATGTATTGATAGTGAGCCCCAAGCTATGTCAAGGCCCGCTCTTCTTATGTAGAGGTTATGTTGGACACACTAAAATCTTGCACGTTGTAGTATGCTTTATTGGGATATCATGACTATTGGGATTTGCTTATGGAAATGATGATTCAGTTATGCTTATGATATGGTTATGGGATTGTGGATGTTAGGAATGTGCTTATGTGAAAAATCCCCTAACCCAGTATGCCCCCATAGTTTGATGTCCTAGTTACCCGCCTCTTAGAAATATTTGCTGTGTGCTATGTGATTCATGCTCATCCCATTCCCGGAAACATCCCCATAGCTTGAGTCCAAAGTCCTGCTTCCTCTAGAATTATGTGTTATGTGTTCATTCTTCTACGCTTCTGAACCGATGATGTGTGTGACGATGCTATGATGGCTTGATCGAGGACTTTTGGGTTCTCCTTCGCCGTGTCACATCTAGGCCCCCTATCTGGGTCGTGACAAAGATGGTATCAAAGCCCTAGGTTTGTAAATGATCCTCGGAGTCCAACATGCCGCATCGATTAGAGTCTTGTTCATGGGTATGATACGCGTCATACCTAGGAGTGAGAGTTCTGATGACATTTTAGGAAATTGTCTCATTTTATTTTCCCTTGTGTCGTTCCTTGTAATATTTATGAGATTCCCTAAACTCTTGGTTCTTGTCGTTCTTACAGAACATGCATCCTAGAAGAACTCCCTTCCCCCGTCATGCTCCAGAATTTGAGGAAGAAGCCCCTCGGGCACTGGTAGAAGAGCAAGTGACTCATGATGAGTTTAGGAATGTGGTATCTATGTTGGCCCAAGTTGTGTCCAGCCAAGCCTGCACAATCAATCCCGTCAATGTTCGTACTCCGACTTCTAGGGTGAGGGATATCACCCAGATGAACCCTCTGGAGTTCTATGGTTCAAAAGTGGATGAAGATGCTCAAGATATGGCACAAGTTTGGTATAACCAATAGTTGGTTGAATGAGTTGCGGATGTCAAGGTTGGTTGGGAAGAGTTCAAGATGACCTTTCTTGACCGGTTTTTTCCTCTATATCTTAGAGAGGCCAAAATAACTGAGTTCATCAATCTCCGACAAGGTGGTATGACTGTGAGGGATTATGCTCTAAAATTTATTAAGCTCTCCAAGTATGCTCCAATGCTTGTATCCAACCCTCATGCAAGAATGCACAAGTTCATCTCCGGTGTCTCTAATTTGGTTGTGAAAGAGTGTTGTACGACTATGCTTATCTAAGAAATAGAAATTTCAACGCTCATGACTTATGCCGAACAAATCGAGAGAAAAACAGCTAAGGAGAGGAGAATGAATGAAGCTATGAGATCCCGACTTGAGGGTGGGTTCTCCAATGCCAAGAGTGGTGGTGGATTTTGGCGATTTCAATAAGGCCAAGGCTCAAATGTGAGAATTGCAAATCCAAGGGTGGCTCCTCCTAGGGCACAAATTGGGGGTGGTCCCTGGGTTCTTCGTTGCGGTCATTGTGGTGGTAATCATGTGGGTGAATGTAGAAGAATCACAAGTACTTGCTATGGGTGTGGTGGTTTGGAACACAAGATCTCCAATTGCCCAAAGAATGTGAAGAAGGATCAAGCGGCTCTCGGTGATAAAGGGCAACCGAAAGCTGCGGTTGGTGGTGCTCCTAGGAACAATCGGTTCTATGCTCTTCATGTCCGATAAGAGTTAGAGGAAACTCTGGATGTCGTGAAAAGTATGCTAAAATTTTTTGATTTTGATGCTTATGATTTACTTGATCTAGGTGCAAATTTATCTTTTGTGACTCCTCTGTTGGCTGTTAAATTTGGTTTGAGTCCTGAAACTCTAAGGGAACCTTATTTGGTGTATTCTCCCGTGGGTGAGTCTAATGCTGCTCGAAAGGTGTATCGGGGTTGTCCTGTCTTTGTGTTGCATAAAGTATTTCTTGGTGATCTTGTAGAACTTTAGATGTATAATTTTGATATTTTTCTTAGGATGGATTGGTTGCATGCATCGTATGCCTCGGTTGATTGTAGGACTAGGCAAGTTAAATTTTAAGTTCTTAATGAGCCTGTGTTGGAGAGGAAGGGTAGTGATTTCGTGGTTAAGGGCCAGTTTATTTCCTACCTCAAAGCCCAGAAGATGACTTGTGAGGGTGCATTTATGATATTGTGTGGGTTAGAGATGTGGAGGGTGAGTTACCTAAGCTTGAATCAGTTCCGGTGGTTAATGAGTTTCCTGTTATGTTTCTCGATGACTTGCCCGGTATTCCTTATGATAGGGAAATAGATTTTGGCATAAATATCTTTTTGGATACTCAATCTATTTCTATCTCTCCTTATCGTATGGCCCTGATGGAGTTGAAGGAATTGAAAGATCAATAAAAAGTTTGTTAGAAAAGGGGTATATTAGGCGGAGTATCTCACCTTGGGGTGCTCCCGTGTTGTTTGTATGGAAGATGGATGGGTCCCTCCGAATGTGTATTCACTATCGGCAATTGAACAAGGTGACCGTTAAGAATAGGTACCCTTTGTCTAGAATTGATTATTTGTTTGACCAACTTCAAGGAGCTACTCACTTTTCCAAAATAGATCTTCATTTGAGATATCATCAATTGAAGGTGAGGGAGTGTGACATTCCCAAGATGGCCTTTCAGACTCGTTATGGTCACTTTGAGTTTGTGGTGATGTCGTTTGGGTTGACCAATGCTCTGACGGTGTTTATGGATCTTATAAATTGGGTTTTCAAACCGTTCCTTGACAATTTTGTGGTACTTTTCATTGATGACATTTTGATCTACTCCCGTGGTTAGCAAGAACATATGGATCACTTGAGATTGGTTCTTAAAACTTTAAGAGAGAAGAAATTGTATGCCAAGTTTAGCAAGTGTGAGTTTTGGTTGGGAGAAGTTGCTTTCCTTGGTCATGTGTTGTCTGGTGTGGCATTAAGGTTGATCCTAAGAAAACCGATGCGGTGAAGGATTGGCCTAGACCGTTGACTTCTTCAGAGATTCGAAGTTTTCTTGGTTTAGCCGGTTATTATAGAAGGTTTGTTGAAGGGTTTTCCTCTATAACGTCTCCATTGACCAAGTTGACTCAAAAGAAGGCCAAGTTCGTGTGGTCCAATGATGTGAAAAAAGTTTTCAAACTTTGAAAGATCGACTTATATCGGCTCTAATTTTGACCTTGCCAAATGGGTTAGATGCGTTTGTGGTATATTGTGATGCGTCGCGTATTGGTTTGGGTGGTGTGCTTATGCAACATTGTAAGATGTTAACTTATGCATCCCGACAATTGAAGGTGCATGAATAAAATTATCCAACCCATGATCTTGAGTTAGAGGCGATGGTTTTTTCCTTGAAAATTTGGCGTCATTATTTATATTGCGTTCAGTGGATGTCTTCACCGATTACAAGAGTTTGCAATATGTGTTCACCTAAAGAGACCTTAATTTGAGGCAAAGGAGGTGGTTTGAACTTCTCAAGGACTATGATATGAGTGTTCTTTACCACCCCGACATAACTAATGTGGTGGTGGATGCCCTTAGTAGACTTTCTATGGGAAGTGTGACTCATGTGGAAAAAGGGAGAAATGAGACAACGAAAGATGTGCACCATTTGGCTAGGTTGAGTGTGAGGTTGCCGAATCAGACAATGGTGGAATTCTTGTTCAAGGTGGGTCTGAGTATTCCTTAGTGGTCGATGTTAAGAAAAAACAAGACTTAGATCCTTCCTTGGTAGAATTGAAGAAGTTGGTTGCCGATGGGAAGATTGAGGTTTTCTCCCAAGGGGGAGATGGTGTACTACGATACCAAGATCGTTTATGTGTTCCGGATGTTGATGGATTAAAGGAGATTATCATGAAAGAGGCTCATAATTCCCTATATTCTATTCATTCGGGATCTACCAAAATGCACCGAGATTTGAGAGAGTTGTATTGGTGGCATGGTATGAAGAAGGATATAGCAAAGTTCGTGTCAAAATGTCCTAATTGCCAACAAGTAAAAGTGAAACATCAAAGACCCGGTGGTTTGACACAAGACATTGAAATTCCTACTTGGAAGTGGGAAGATGTGAACATGGACTTTGTGGTTGGGTTGCCCCGTACTCGGAGACAATTTGATTCTATATGGATTGTGGTTGATAGAATGACTAAGTCGGCTCACTTCTTACCGGTCAAGACTACTTATAGTGCCGAGGAGTATGCTAAAGTGTATATTCGGGAGTTGGTGAGTTTGCATGGTGTCCCAAGGTCTATCATATCAGATTGTGGTACTCAATTCACTTCTCATTTTTGGAAGCCTTTTCAAAAGGGACTTGGTACTAAGGTCAAGTTGAGCACCACATTTCATCCTCAAACCAATGAACAAGCCGAAAGAACAATCCATACTTTGGAAGATATGTTAAGGGCTTGTGTGTTGGAATTGAAAGGAAATTGGGATGATCATCTACCGCTCATTGAAATTGCCTACAACAATAGCTTCCATGCTAGCATTGGTATGGCTCCATTTGAAGCTTTGTATGGTAGGAGATGTAGATCTCTGATTGGTTGGTTCAAAATAGGTGAAGCGGCCTTGTTAGGCCTGGATTTGGTTACGGCTCAAAGTCGCCAAAAGTCTTATGCGAATGTTAGAAAAAGGGATCTTGAATTTCATGTTGGTGATTGGGTGTATGTGAAGGTGTCCCCAATGAACGGCATCATGCGTTTTGGCAAAAAGGGCAAGTTGAGCCCCCGGTATGTCGAACCTTATAAGATTGTGGATTAGGTTGGCAATATGGCTTATAGGTTGGATTTTCCTTTGGACATGAGCTCCATTCATCCAGTATTCCATGTGTCCATGTTGAGAAAGTTGGTTGGTGATCCTAAAGCAATCACGCCCTTGGAGGGTGTGACGGTTGAGGAGAATTTGACCTATGAAGAGGTGTCGGTTGAAATTTTGGATATGCAAGTGAAACGGCTTTGCAACAAGGATGTAGCTTCGGTCAAGGTGCTTTGGAGGAACCAATACATGTTGAGTGCAATGTGGGAAGCGGAGTTGGACATGATGAAGCGATATCCCTATCTCTTCCAATCTACCCAAATCTAAGGTACTACGTTCTATCCTTTTATGGTCCTAATTCAATAAATTCTTGAGTGTCATGACATTGCATGCATATATGAGCACGAAAATAATTTAAATGATGTTTTAACATGAGTTTTGAATGATTTTTTAAATGATGCATGATCCGTTGTAAGCTTAGATGAAAATGTCTCTTATGTGATTGTTGTCCTCAAGCCGTAGTTTTAGCTCATTCGAGGACGAATGTTCCCAAAAGGGAGATGATGTAACGATCCAAAAATTTTTGAACATAAAAATAGTTGGTCAAGGTTCATGTTAAACTGGTCGTGGTTGAATTTTGGTAGCCATGGATTGTATTTAAGTGGCCGGATTCAAAGAGGATCATTTGGTGAAGTTGTAAGGCCGGTTGGGCAGTGAACTTTGAAAAGTCATAACGTTTTGTACGGGAGGAACTGTGTGGGATGCTACATATCAAATCAAAGATCTTTGTACTATCTTTGCAACACAACTAGTTTTACTCCATTCGGAGTTTGTATGTGAAAGTTATGGCCCTTGCAATGAGACTGCCCGTAATTAGAAGTACGCTGGGAACAAGGTTCTGGAATTGGGCTAAGGGTGGGACCACAAACTGTTTGGTGGTCCACGGTCCGTGGGGGTGCTCGTGGGTTGGTACACTGAGCGCCTAGAGGCTAGGTTCCAAGCCATGGATCAAGAAATATCACGACCCAGATAAGGGGCCTAGATGTGACATGGCGAAAGAGGACCCGAAAACCCTCGATCAAGCCATATAGAATCATTACACTCATCATCGGTTTGGAAACGCGGAAGCTAAAGCATGTAGCACATAAACTCTAAGGATTTAGGGGCTTGGGACTCAAGCTATGGGGACAATTCGGGAATGGGAGAACCATGCTTGACTATAGCACATAGTCATACATCATACATATCATTCAAGTCCATATCATAACATGAGAACATAATCATGAGACATTCCAAGTAACATCAACTATATATATATAATTAAGATCCCATTATACAAACTAAACGTAAAAGAGTGAAGATTTGTCCAAACATGCCTCTAAATAGAAGAGCGGGGCCTCGACAAGCTTTGAGGCTCACCCTCAAGTCTAGAAAGTAATTACATAGAAAGTAAAGGTAGATAGATGGTGGCTATTATCCTTGAACAATATGACTCACCACTACAAGTCTTCAATGGAGTATCAAACGTCGTCCGAAAGAATGTAATAATCACCCTCGTACCCTACACAGTGAGAACATGTAGAAAGAATATGGGTTACCAAAATTAAGCACTAAGTATGTGGGCATGCAATGCGTATGAAAAATATAATATGACCAAGAAACATTCCAAGGGGACAAATGATACGAAAGGAGTGCATGTAGCCAAAGTGTTATATAATAATATGCTATGCCATGATGAATGAGATGCAATCCTATGATCATATATATATATAGCGGGGATGTGCCTCAACTGACAAAGATAAAAAGATCCGGACGAGCCACTACCCAAACCCGATACTATTTGCTAAATAGTACCCTAACACCCTTAAACAAGGAGATACAAAACAGATCAATCCCTATATAGGGAGAACCCATGGTGGCACATGGTTTGACGAAATAGGCGGGGTCTCTAAGTACCCCATTTGACCACCTATTCCCTCGGTGCTAAGCTCATCCCACGAGAATACGTATAGGTATATGCAACATTTAAATCCGAAGACTTACACTTACTTTAAAAAATATGCATACTTAGTCAAAACAAACCATTGTTCAAAACTTGTTCATGATTGAGTCAAAAGCTTATCAAAACCTTGCAAAACTTGTCATGATCATATATTGTCAATGCATAAGGAGTATTCCATCTAATAGCTTATCATATCAAGCCTTGTACATATCAAAATGTTGCAAGCACCCAAAATGCTCAAAGAGCCAGAACAAAGAGACTGTGATCACAAGCCTTAAAAAAACTTATCATATCAAATCAAAATGTTTCCAAACACAACCATGCTTATGCCATGAATGATATTCAAGATCACGGGTAATGGAATTCAAACTTTATTTAACAAATTGAAAGACATTAGATCATAAAACATGTAGAAATCCATGAATAAGCCATAATGCAAGTTACCCATGC
>JBCEWC010016340.1:0-13182 GCA_038996855.1 Solanum aculeatissimum | reverse complement strand
ATATATAAATTAAATAAAATATAACAAGTATTTAGGAGACAAATGGAGTAAGCTAAATTATGTTATTTCATGTTTGATCAGGGATTAGATAATTTTAAGATTATCTATCTCATTATTTTTATTTTAGTGATGAAATAATTTATTCTAAAATAATTTATCTCAAAAATTAATTAATTATCTTGCTCTCAAAATAATTTATTCCCGACTAAACAACGAGGTGAAGTAAAAACAGAAAAATAAGCAGTAGTGGATTCTCTAAGATTGAGTTACTCTTTACTTTCTCCAAATCACTTTACTTATATTGTTTTTATTGAAAATAATTATTATTTTTAAAAATAAGTTATAATTATTTATTTATTTTAATTTTAAATATGAAAAATACTAATACGATATTAAAAAATATTAAAGTAAAAGGAGTAATCATAAACACATTTAACCAAATTATCATCTAGTTAATATTGTTTCTAGAGTATGCAAAATAAAATATGATTAAAATGGTTGAAGGGGTCATTATTTAATTTCTGCATGAAGACAAACAGTGTGTTGCTTTTAATTGCAAAATGTTGGTATCAACTAGTAATTTGACCATTCAATTCACCTCTTATTATAATAAAAAAAAAATTTCACCCGGTGTCTGAAATTTATATAAGAGCTTTGATTATATTTGAATAGCAAATTGTAGGGTTCATTCTAAGGTATTGGGGTGACGTTTCGAATAAAATATTTTTCATATTCAGAATTCAACTCTAAAAATTTTAATTAAAAATAGACCAGTCTCATCATTACACCACAATCTATATATATTTGATATTATTACAATTAAGAGGTTGCTATCATTGTTTATGCACTACCCTTAATTAAGGGGTAGAAATTGAATGAACTTAATCATAGTACTCAAGAAATAAATCATCATGGGTTATATATAAGCCAATAATTTATTTTCACCAAAGGTATCATAGACAGTTAACATGCCCTGTCGCAAATTACTTGTTATAATTTTTTTTAAAATAGATATTTTAAATTATCTTTTATTTCAAATTATCTGCTTAAATTTTTAAAAATAATTATCTTAAATTATATATTTTTAAAAATTTTAAGATAAAATTAATTATTTATTTTATTTTATTCTTAGAAGTAATTGTTCTTCAAAATTACAAATACTTCAATAAAGTAAATATTTATGAAGACAGATGGCATCTTTAAAATACAAATGAGGATAAAATATTCAATAAAAAGCTCTCTTATTTAATGTTTATTAAAGGGACTTGCAAAAAGAAATACTATAAATAATATATTTTAAGATACAAATAGGACAAAATTCAAATCCTTTTAATAAATATTTATAGGACAGAGAAAAAAAAATTGACGGATTAATTTGTGACGGGAGAAGTAAATCATAATTATGACTCACTTTCTCTTAGTTATTATTGGGGATGGGGACTAGATCACAAGTTCAAATGCTCAAGTATTCAGAGTGGACTATAAATGTTAATACGAAGTTTTGATAATGTGGCAAATTTTGAAATGGAATTTAATTCTGTTTTAAGAGTTGATAGGTGTACTTAGTTTATATAACTGAAAGTGATATTTGGTATAGTGCACCGTCAATAACAAATTTTTGTTAAGTGCTCGAGTATAATAGTATAGCCGACCTATTGACCAATCGAATGATTCCAAGTACAAGTGGTCCAAGTGGGTGGTTGCAAAATATTATGCTTGAATATATATTGAAAAAATGACGATTTGAGAGATCATCTTCTACATCCAAAAAGTGCTAAAATATTCTTCTAGAAATACAATTCAAGAATAGCAATGGCTCTCGAGTTTTCAGAAAATTTATTTTGTTGTTATTAGTTTATTTCTCGGTGATCTTGAATGTAAATCGGGTCTTAATCTATAAAGGAACTTGGTACTCTTATTTTGGGGTTCTTTTGAAGTGTGCAGAATTCATAGCTAGAGTTAGCTGGGATGGGGCTCTGAAATCTAGATTGATCTGGGTAGATTAGTATAATGAGAAATAGAGTTATTGCTTAGTTGAAGAGGGTTTTCATTATCTATGCAAGGAGAAAAAGGGATTAAGAGTTCAGTCATTGGATTGCAAGAGCTTGTAATCTTTATTGTTCCTTGAACATAGTGAAACTATGCTTAAATTCCGTGTAACAAGTCGTGGTTGTTTCTCCCTTGATTAAGGAATTTTTTCACATAAGAATCTCTATGTTATTTACTTTGTGTTTTTCTTAATTTTGCGAAAAGGAACCTGGTCCTTCACTGTAGTAGACGCGTGCAGTCCATCAATAAAAAAATTGATTCCATAAATATCCTTTTTTATCAAATAAATAAAAAGGGAAATTTTTTTTTCAAAAAAGAGTACATATTGTGAACTTCAATTCAAATTGATAAAAATGGAAAAGGAAATTAGTTAATTTATCGACATCATTTCTTGTTCTCTTAGCTAATTGATTTTCAATTGTACAAGATTTCCGTAAGATAATATCATCTATATCTTTTCCAATAAGAATATACATGAATAATAGTAGTAATACATTATTTAACTAATTAACTGCTCATCATTTTTTTACATCATCTATTCTTTTTCCTTATACATTGAGAAATCATTTGACAGGATGTATAAGAATATCGTTGAATATAGTATATTAGTAACATTTATTTTAATTATTTTGAGATTATTTTTAATATAATATTTAATTTGATTTATTAAACATGCATTATATATTTTTTTCAAATAAATCATTTATTTATAAAATATTTTCTCCACAAATACGTTGAAAATAAAATACTAATTATACATAAATTACAGAAGATATTAATTAATAAACAAAATACTAACTTTTCTTTAATAATGCCTATCAAACCAACCCCAACAGTTGCTAGTCATAATCTAAATACACTAATTATCAACAGCAAAAAATGTCACGCAATGATGAGGTATAAGTACTGTGAGATCATCCTTTCTATTTATTTATTTAATTAATTTACCTTATAGTATAGTATAAATAAAGAGATAAAAAGTTATACTCCACTTGGGGTGTGGGGGTGGGGGGTGTGGCTAATCCGCCGACAATTTAATTATGTCCAATCGTTTAACCTAAGTGATACTGACGTTAAGATGTGATTCTAACCATTTACTTATTAATTACACTTTAATCTTGAAAAATATTGTAATCTTCAAAGAATATGATTGTAAAGATACAAAAAAAAAAGAGATGAAAAGTGGAGGATTAGGTCATAATGCTACAAAAAGTTTGATTAGATACATATTTAAATGACAAGATTATGATCAAATTTTATACAAGCCTTCGTTGACAAGTTTCCTCGCCTGGATCGGATAGGAATATAGACAATGACTTTAATTGACCCATTAATCACAAGAAGTCAAAAAAAAATATTATATTTTAATTTTTCCTTTACAATAAATATTCATAAGAAAGAATAAAGAGAGTTTGTACCTTAATATTTTGTTAAAAGATATATAAATAAAAGTTACGATAGATAATTTGAGACGGACAAAATAGTTAAGTTCTCTCGCTTCTCTAACACGATGACTAGGAATGATTGTGATTATATTAACTAATCTTTCCATTATCCCACTTGTCTAATCGATATAGTTGTGATTAAAATATTGGAGTAACAATTAAACGTAAGCTAATTAGCATTAGCAAAGTTTCCACAATCTTCATCCAAATATACATGTTTGCTTTTTATCAATGGACAACCATATAACTATAGTGTGAATAGAAAAATTAGCTTTGAGCAACTAATATTTTCTTACACTAATTAATAAAGTTTGGCATCAATTTATATATAGTTTCACATGGAAAAAAATTGTATATCAATTATAAATTAAGGTACTTTATAGTATTATTTCTCATTTTAGAAGTAATGATTCACACTCGCAAAAGTTTGCACATCAATTATAATCTAAGTGTTGTGACATGAAAAGTAGTTAGAAATTAGTTAAGTTGTTAAGAAGTGGTTAAGGGCAGATTAGTCCTGTTGTAAAGCTGTTATCAGTTGGTTAATTAGAGGATGAGCAGTATAAATAGCTCATTCCCTCTCTGTATCATTCTCTCTGAAAATTATGAGAAACTTCTCTCTAATAGTTTCTTCTACTCATTTCTCTGTTTTTATTGATTTAGAACATGGTATTAAAGTCTACTTTATAGTGATTATTGTGGAAGGAAATTGACAAAAGAATCAAAGAATTGATTATAGATTCACAAGATTCAACTGTATTTTACAAGATTTCAGTGCTCAGATTTAATTTTAGGTACTTTATAGTATTATTTCTCATTTTAAAAGTAATGATTCACACCCGCAAAAGTTTGCGCATCAATTAAAATTTGAGACATTTGGTATAGTGCCTAACACACTATAATAAATAAATGATTTTATTAATTATTTTATGGCAATAATTTAATTATCGTTCTATTATATTTAGTGATAATAATAAATATAAGTATTTATAATCGATATTTTATATATATCCGTTAAAAACTTTAGTAACTCAAGATGCAACGACATTACTTTAATCATCGCTAAATGTTATTGCCATTAAATATCGACCGCAAATCAATATGTTTGTTGATTTATCTTGATCAAGTCTAGTGATGTATCTCGAGATTCATAAATTTAAAAGAAAAATTGTAATTTTTTAAAAAAAATAGAGAAATAATGTAGTTAATTCTTAAAACTATGACATTTATGTAACCTATTTTTTTAAATTGCATATAAACTTTACGGACGTGAACATTCTCTTGCTCTATTTACAAATTACAAGTATTATTTCAATAATTTGGATTCCTCTCACTCAACTAACAAAAATCGCCTATGCAGTTTAATCAAATTCTCTTACCATTATTATTGTATATATAAGGACCTCTTAACTATATACGAAACTTAATTTTTGAGATATTTTTTAATGTTCAAAATAGTTGAATCGTTAAAAATGAATTTTTTGGAAAAAAAGATGAAGTGACACGTGGCAAGCAAGTTGATTGAGGGGAGAAGAAAGTAGGATCCACCAATGATTTGGCATTATGGGGGTTTTGATTCTAGTTTTAATAAGTATAAAAGAGTATGATTAATATTGAAGGGTTGATGTTTTAGGAAATGATGGGTATATTTTTGTTTTGATTTGGGGGAATCTGTTGGAGATAACCGCCTCCGGATTTTAAGGCCCAATCTTAGTGCCTTTTTATGCTCCTTGTTTCCTTTTTTTACAACCTCCATTTCCACTCCATTCTAATTGTTTAGTGCCCCTTCTCCATGATTTTTTTAAATTTGTTTGAAATGACAAACATATAAAGTGTAAGTATACTTCATAATTAACTGTAGTTTAGATAATTATAATAATATATTCAGTGAAATTTCATAAGTGGGGTCTGGAGAGGACAGAATGTACATACACCTTACCATTATCTCAAAGGTAGAGAGGTTATTTCCTGGAGCTTAGGTAATTACATTTCGTAATTATAGTTATAACATCGTTTGTACAATTCACGCAACATTTGTACAATTCACAACTTTTGTATAATGTTTATATATTTCACTATACAATTCAAAATGTTTGTATATTTCGCTATATAATTTGTTTCGCGCACATTGTTTATATAAATTATGTGATTATACAAAACTCAAACTGCAATTACAGCTAAATATTTGTCACGAGCCATAATTACTTCATCAAACTATAATTATATTAACTAATTAACTAGTATATATTTATTTATCTGCATAACTTTTTAATTTTTTAAATTGGAATTGGAATCAGAGTTCAGGGTTTAGGATTCAAATTTCAAGGAACAAAATTCAAAGTTTTCGATTTCAAAGTTTAAGAGTTGTGTATGCTTTCATTATTTTCATTTCTATGGATAGGATTATTATATATATTCCTTTTAACTTTTTCATGTGTTTATTTTTATGTTTTAAATTTTATTAGTAAAAATTCAAACTGTCAATGTCTATATACGTTGTACTCTACTGGTATATTGTGTCCGTTTCATATGTTAATGGGCACATAGCTACATCTCCATACATTCCATAATAAATGTATGCACCAAAAAAAAAATCATGATCAAAATTCGAATATTTTGAATGTTAAAGAAATCATGATCAAAATTAATAAAAATTGACTTTCAAAAAAGATAACATATAACAATTATTTTAGAAATATAGTGAGTACGATATACTCTTTGAAAGTGTTTATAGGTGACAAGTGTGTTATAATTTTTAACATGTTGACAATTGACTTCACGTAATAAATATTTTTGAGAAAAAGTATATTCTTTTATACTATATGTAAGCAAAAAAGAAGTATTTTAAGGGCCTTGACAAGTTGGGATTCTTTGAATTAACATTATTATCTCTTCTTATTTTCAACAAGTTGTATGCTTTCACTGGGGGAAAAAAATAAATTCTTTTCATATTGCATTTTATTTAGAATTCCATGAGATGAATTTTATTTAATTTTTGAAAAAAAAATATGTGGAATGAAAAGAATAATAAGAATAGACAAGTGTCGTTTCAAAATTGGTATCAGCATTTATGCCCTTAGAAAAAATGAATTAAGAAAAGCTGGGTGGTGTTATTCTCCATATATAATAATGGACATGTTGAATATGTCAACACCTTAAATACAATAAAAAGGGATGGGAATAAATTCTCTTTGGACAAAGAAAAAGTTTAATTTTCATTATAATATATAGTCTCTCAGCAATTTTACATACTCAATTCTTACATTTAATTATTATTATTTGTAATAAGATCAGCAAATATTAGCAGCTCACCGACTTTCACATAAAGCAAAACATTGTTAATAATTAATAGCCCACTTGGGATTGTCTCTCTCTATTATCCTGTTATTGAGCCAAGTTAATAATTATATGATGTCTAATTATAGGTCAATTTTACCCTTTCGAGGCAGTCTAGCGATTTGAGCGTGTTGAAAGTCTCAAATTAAAAAAAAAATTATCTTCTGGGTCGAGATCGTCGCATTAAACTTAGCTTATCTAGTGTATGTTATTTCTCATATGTAGTTTGTGCATTATTACATATGAGTGAGGATTTACCATGTGCACATCCAAAAATAGCGATCGTGAATTCCCCTTGTGAAGCAAAAAATTATAGGCCAATTTTAAGGCAGCACTTACATAAAAATTTGGATTTTTTACCTTTTTTTTAATGAAAATACCAAACTAACCTAAATAATAAAAAATTCCCCTTCGACAGTGATATATGTTATATATGTAAATCCTAAATGTGAAAATATATGAAATTTCCAAGTATTTGATGGACGTTAAAAATCAATGAAATTTACTCTTTCTTTTCGATGCCCGTGAAACTATTGAAGGATCCAACTAACTTTGGTGTGTTTTATTTAGATTCCTTCTGAATAATTAGGATCAGTTATTATTTAAGGGGGTAAAAATGAGTATTAAAAAGAGAGAAAAAAGAAGTCAGATACAAGGGGTAATTAGAACAAGATATTTCGTCTGTTTATTTTTAGTTGTCAAAATTTTTTTAATTTAATTTTTACTTTTATTTGTTATTTTTGACAAATCAAGATAAGATAAAAAAAAATTTATTATACCCTCAATTTATTATCATTGAGTTAATATTTTTAAAAAATATATAGTGAGTAAATGTGTTTGTGATTCTATCAATTAATAAAAATTAAATAATAAACTTACTATACTAATCACTAATTATTTCGTTAATAAGTATACCTAGTTAAAATTTGACAATTAATTTCATAAGTACTATGCTTGTTTGGGATTTAAAGAAACTGAATCTCCATATGAAAAGCAGCACTAATTAATGTAATGTTTGGTTGCTCTTTTTTGTTTTCCTCGTAAATAATACTTTCTTCGTCTTGCATTAGTAGTAAAGATTAAAAAAAAATTAAACTATTAAGAAAATGTATTTCTTATTTATGTTTTTTTACACGACATGCAAAAGAAAAATGTAATAATTGTTTTGAAATGGAGAAAATAAATATATTAATTATATGAAAATTTATATATTATCTCATGGGAGATAGAGCGTGAAATATTTAACTAAGATGTGACTATTCAGTTATACATGAATTAAAATGCTAAATGACCAAATTAATCCCATCATAATACGAAAAAATATATTTTGTTTAATAAATAGTTTAAATTATGTATTGTAAGTTTGAAGATGTATCCTGGAGTTTAAAGCATTCAGATTGAATAAGATTAAGATAAAGTATTTAAAGTATAAGTTCAATGATATGCCCATGATCGAGGCAGGTGAGAAAGTTAGAATTGACATGTACAAGTCATCTCCAAGAAAGAAAATTTCAAATATTTTGGGTCTATAATTTAAAAAAATAGGGAGATTGACGATGGTGTTACATATTATATGGGAGTAGGTTGAATGCATTCGGTGTCTTGTATGACAAGAATGTGCCACCAAGACTAACTGTGTTGTATGGGGTGGAGTGTTAACGGATCAAGAACTCACACGTCCATAAAATGAAAAAAGCAAAAATGATGATGTTGAGTAGAATGTGTGGACACACTAGCTATGGAGACAAGATTAGGAAAATATTCCAAACAACCTCTGAGCAACCTCTGTTTTGGATAAGATAAAGGAAATGAAATTGAAATGGTTCGAACATGTGAAGAGGAGATACACAAACGCTCTAGTGAGAAGTTGTGAGAGGTTGACTACCGTGAGTCTGAAGAAAGGTAGAGATAGGCTAAAAAAGTATTGAAGAGAGGTAATTAGACAAGACATGACACTCCTACCGCTTATCGAGAACATGTATGACACTGTATGGGTAGAAGGGTTAGTAACTAGGTAGTTGAGTCTAGTTTTCCTTATAAGTTGTATTAGTATCACTCTCCTACTATATGATAATTCTTCAATTGTTATTTCCTTTGCTTCGATTATAGTATCGTTTGTTGTTGCTATTGTTCTTTCTTTTATTTTCTATTTTTCTTTTATATGATATATTTTATCTGAGTCAAGAATTTATCATAAACAATTTTTCTATCTTCAGAAGTGGGAGTAAGGTAACGTACATCCCCCTCCTCTCCGACCCTATACTTGTGAGATTACACTTAATATATTATTATTGTTACTAGTAATATATAATACATCAAACGAAATATCTAGCCAGAAATAATTTTAGCATTATATTGTCTCTAGATAACTAATCTTTGTGGTGCATTACTAATCTTGCATAATTTATTTCCCAATCAAAAGACCCCTAAGAACAGGAAATCCACAAGGGGCCAAGCTAGGTAGCTAGCTCCATAACTAGATATTTTTGAAGTTCAAGAGTGGGAAGAAATATGGACCCCATATGGGCTGTTGGTGACACATCTAGCATGGCTCTTTCTTTGAGTACAAATTAGCCAAAAGAATTAATTTAAAGCAACTTTAGGTGTCACCACATGCGTTTAAGTATGGCTCTTCAAATTCATATGTCCCCTTACTCCATACCATATATATGCATGATTCATGAACAAAAAAAAGGTGAAAAACAATTCATGCTTAATAAAGAAGAGAAAAAAATAATAGATGCATGCATCACACTTTGTTGTTGACCATTTCCTTGTTAATTTTTAATTAATTTGATTAACTTTTCTTTCTTTATAAGATATAAATTAGTAATAATAAATAGTAAGTATTATTTTTTGATGAGGAATCACTGATCATTTTCCATATGATAATATTGACTAAGTGGATTTCCAAGTCACTTTTTTCTTTTTTCGTTTGGTTAATTTTAGAATCAGAATTTATATATATGCTTTTATGTGTGGGAGTCAACGTGTTTACGTTATAAATACATGCACCTTTCTGGTCATGCAGCATAAGATAAGAGATAATTAATACGCTAGGGTAAAGAATATTTAGTAACATTAAAATGATAGAGTTAAAAACAAAAAAGTTAGGTCAAGAATATCGATTGTAAAGATTTTATGAATTTTAAATTCGATGTAAATATTAAATATATATGAAGGGAATATACTATCAGATTAAATAGTCTTTCAATTCATCAACGTGTTAGACAAAGTAAAAGTTTCTTTATATAAGATAAATTTAGAAAATATTTCATTCAAAAATGAATTAATCTTAAGTCTTCATATATTAGATACAATATGAACTAACAAAGCTAGTAATAAGGCATATACTGTCAGCTTCAAATATTCTGGTGATTTATATATATTCTTTTCCAAGTAATACAAAACTGAATTTAATTCTTTTCCAGATAATAACACACCCACTTATCACTATTACTGTAGACAAAAGTATTTGCTACACCTAAAGTATAAAAGATAAACATTGATAAGACTCAATTTAAATTATGTGATCACTTTGTTGAACAATGGCAAACAGCTAATTAAAGATTAAAGAATATTGTTTCCTTCAAAAAAGAAAATATTAGGGCATATATATAGCCTATGGTTATAAAATTGTTTGATTAATCTGATAAATTGGGATATTTCGAGATTAAATTTAAATTTTATTTAATTGAAGATATTATGAGCCTATTCCAGAAATAACCTCGCTCTACATACATTTTATCCTCCTCCTATAAGAGTAATTTATTCCAGAGTAAATTAATGTTTCAAATTTAGTGTTATTTTATCTCACTTAAAAATAAAATAATAATCACGAAATAACCTTATTCCACGCAACGATCAATCGATGCAAGAATATTCATTTTTGTATAAGCATATAAACATGGAAAACCAATTTAACGGCTTTAAAACGTAACTACTTATCTTTCCTTCTAGAAAGGAGAATCATTTGATCTTGTCTATAAGTTGATGAAGAATACAACGAATAATTTACATAAATATATATTATTAGATTCTTATTTAGGAGACCAAATAATTGTGATGTAATAATATTCTTTGGTACATAGTATTATTGGTAAGTCTTGTCAACCTCTTAGCTAAATTACTTTAACAATGTTCTTATTCGGTTCACATCTGCCTCCAAATTTGTACGTCATAATGAATATACAATATATATTACCAAACGAAAAAGGCAGCAAAGGAGAAAAAAATGAAAAACATGCAATTTTCCTGATACGGCCCAATATGAGGCCCAGTTTAACAACATACAAGAGGCCCATTCTCTTCTCTTATTTTAGGGATTTTTTCGGGGTTAATTATAGGGGAAGTTTCATAAATAGCCTAGATTTGAAATTTAATATAGTCAAATAACTATATTTTACATAATTATATGACATAACTTCAACTATGTGACTTGGAAGGGAGGAGAGAGACGAGCGAGATCGAGATCGAGAGAAGGAGGTGAGAGACGAGCGAGATCGAGAGAAGGAGGTGAGAGACGAATTATATATGTATATTTGTCAAATTGTTTATGTATATCTGTCAAATAATTGTATATGTGTAACTAATATACATATGTATTAGTATATATGGAAAGCGAGATTGGGAGAGGGATTCGAGAGGAGAGAAACATCGAGAGAGAGAGGAGAGAGGCGAGCAAGAGAGGGCAGAGAGTGGAGATAAGCAAATTGTATATGTACATCTGTCGAATTGTCTATGTGTATTTGTCAAAAAAATTATTTTTATGCAGCTGATATATATATATGTAATTGTACATCTGACAAGAAATTGTAGAGAAAGAGAAGAGAGAGGAAGAGAAGAGGGAGAAAATAGTAACAATACCCTAACTATAGCAACAAAACCCTAACTATAACTATAAATTATAATTTTTTCAAACTATAATGGTATAATGTAAATCCATATCATATGTTTGCCTAGTTACGTAATTTTTCCTTAATTATACAAAAGGACCATTTGGTTATTTTATTTACAAGAAAAATGGTTGAATGGCTCACTTGGCCATAGCTTCTTTTTCCTCCTTCCTCCTTCTCATTCGGCATTCTTCATAATCTTCTTCTCTATTTTTCTAAAATTAACATACTATAAACGTGAATTATTTCGAGCGAATTCTATATAAAAGTTTCAAAATATCGAGAATATTTCATATATCTAAAATTTAGGACTATTTAGAGATGATTTTAAGTTAATCGAGATTGAATAGTTACTATATACTTTATGTATAGTCTTTACATATTTCATGTATAGTTAAACTATATCAACATTTTGAGTATATTATAATGTATAGTAGGTAAATAACTCAATATATAGGGGGTGAACAAATCACGCTAAAAATCACACCAAACTGCAAATCTAGAAAAAGAATTTGACTATTCACTTGGTTTAACTAAGTTTACTATCGAAAAATGAAATAGACTATACTTAGGTTGAGTTGGTTTTAACTTAAAAGAAACTACTCAATGTTATATATATACATTTTGAAATATATTTTATACATAAAAGTACTTACTTTGATATAATTTATAAATACTTTTTATACATCTTTTCATAATTTTTATCTCTTGACATATTTTTTTCAAGTTTAATTTAGAATCTTGAATAGTCCATAGATATTGGTAACCCTAAAAAATTTCAAAACTAACTAAATTAATACTAGTGATTAAAAAAAAAGTCAATTCAATGCTAAAAATGATAATAATGTTGAATATTTGGTCTAGACAATTAAAATAAATGACATAATTTTAGTTTTTTCTAACATTTAGTCATGTATTAATACTTATTAGAATTGTTAACACCACTTTTTACCCTCTACAATATATATTAATTATCGAGCTTTTTAACTTTAACAATTTGAAATAATTAGCTTTTGAAAAAAAAATATTTTCAAGGGATTTTTATAGGTTTAATTCTTCTAATTACAATTATGTTCATATTTTACTTATTTTCATAAATTTTCAAGGATTTCTTAGATAGGTTTATTTTGTTAATTACTTTTTAAGTATTTTAAGGATAATTAGATTTCAAAAATGCAAAAAAATAAAAAATTAAATGTTTTACACTACCATTATACACACCTATACACACTAACCTATACATACATATCAACGTTACTACACGCGCCTCTAAATCTTTTCTAGAACCCGTTTGACTTAGCTGGAAAAAAATAACTTTTAAAAAGTGCTTCCAAAAAACTTTTTAAAGTGCTGAAATTTATTTGAAAAATAAGCAATTAAGTGTTTGGATAAAGTATTGTAGCTGAAAAAAAGTTGTTGATGTGTTTGACACATAAGTGTTGTTAAGCACTTTTTTA
>JBCEWC010016339.1:0-13182 GCA_038996855.1 Solanum aculeatissimum | reverse complement strand
ATTCCCTGTGGGATCGACCCCAACTCTAGTTGGGTTCTATATTTGGTCAACGACCGCTTTGCATCTTAATTGAGGTGCGAATTTAGGCGTATCAGGAGACCTCTTGACTCACAGTGCACTTCTTAGTTACCAGATCCTTCATAAACTTAGCATAACCAGGCATCTTCTCCAACGCCTCAATCAATGGAATATTGATGAAGACTTGCTTCAATGTGGAGAGAAAGTTATTGAACTTACCTTCCTCCTCCTTTTTCTTTAGTCTCTGATGGAAGGGAGGAGGAGGTCAAGGAATGGATCTCAACTGTTGCGGTGCGATATTGCTTTATTCATTCACCACATGATCATCTCTAGTCTCCTTCTACTTATTCATACACTCTTATCACGAACATCGTCATGATCTACCGGTAGTGGGGTACTTCCCACTACGATTTGTGATAGCCATGCACTACCCGTCATTCGTAGGATTCTGCACGGTATTACTGGGTAGTGTACCTTTCTGGAATTGGTTCAAGTGAGTTGATATTTGGCTGAATTGTTGTTCAAGATGCTTGATGGCCACAGAATGAGACTCAATCATCTGGTTTATACTAGAAATGTCAGACTTCATCCCCTTTAGTGTCTCATCTTATGCATCAACCCT
The DNA here is from genome assembly GCA_038996855.1 of Solanum aculeatissimum. Classification (NCBI taxonomy): domain Eukaryota; kingdom Viridiplantae; phylum Streptophyta; class Magnoliopsida; order Solanales; family Solanaceae; genus Solanum; species Solanum aculeatissimum. The sequence goes on along the minus strand of JBCEWC010016339.1, from coordinate 12,542 downwards.
TTTCAACAACCGGTCAAACATCACCTCAATGCGAGATTAGCCAATTCCAGCATCTCAGTTGTGCGGTGGGATGTATGGACCATTTCTAAAAGCTTCTATGTGGCCCCAATCAGCATCTCTATCTGGTCCCTTGGCGTATCATAGTAGCTTTCTCTATTGTTATTGTCTCTGAAGGCGCTATCTCGTCCATAGTTTCGACCTTGGTTTCCCTGCCCTTGGTGCCAATGGTCCTGATTAGACCCTTGGGCGTTGGGCCAAAAATCCACTATCTATTCTACAATAAAGCATGTGTCCTCCTCATAGTATGCCTCCTCCTACATAGGTGGGCCAGGAGAATGATGAGCTACAACATTCACCCGTTCCATGTTCTGCTTTATCAACATCTCTCAATATTAGTATTAATTTGCGCCAATTCTTACATCACTTCCTCACTATCTTGTGTATGCGCCGGACTAATACTGACTAAGAATGAGCTCCTTATAGTAGATTTATCCCTCGTACCCCTAACACGGTTAGTTTTTACCACGCATTCCAACCTCTGAGCCACCTCTTGGAATGGACAATCAATGAAAGAGCCCCTCATAATTGTGTCAGCGACAACTTGGCCATTTTCATCAAGGGCTTTGTAGAAGATCTCCACCATGGTCTCATCAACAATCTTATGGTCAGGAACACATCTCAGACATTTTGTGAACCTCTCCCATGTAGCACCGCTCGAGTCACCATGAATCTACTAGAAGTTATTGATCTGAGACTTCAGCTTCAGCTTCTTCGAGATAGGGAAAAACCTTTCCAGAAAGGTTGTCAACAATTCTGTCCAACTGGTCTTCGAACTCTGAGGGAGCTCTAATAACCATAACATTATGTTGCTAGTAAGAAAAAGTGGGAAGACACGAAGCACAACGACATCTGTGGAGAGATTTTGGTTTCCTATAATACTCTTACAAATAAACACAATGTTGTATAGATGGTTATGAGGATCCTTTGATGGTATGCCCACAAACAACCCATAATTCTGTAGTATTTAGAGCAATCCACTTGAAATGATAAACTTTGTGTAATCTGGTAGTGCGGGTAACATAATAGCTCCCATAATGTCAGTCACCATAGGGTCAAACAGATATTGACTGTGCTAATTTTTTGCAGCTTGCAGACCCTGTGATGGTGGTGGATTATTGTCACCATTGTTTATGTTCAGGGCTTCATTTGCCGCATTATTTGCGGCATTGTTGGTGTTGTCTTGGGCTATTCTTCGCAGTGTTCTCTGTATGTCAGGATCAAAAGGATCCAAGGAATTTCCTTGACTTCAAATATTGTGCATACACTACACCTGCACACAAAGAAAAACAACAAAAAATGTAAAATTAGGGAAATAAGGATTAATCTCCCAAACGTATTTGAATTAACCAAGCCTAACCGTATTCCCCGACAACGGTGCCAAAATACTTGATGTCGCTCAAGCCACACCTCTTTTTTGAGGTAAAGCGGTCATCAAGTAAATAACCTAACCATGGTTAGGATCGTTCCCATGAGGAATATGGTAGACTCTAGAATCAATTCAATGCACCTTGAGAGTGATTAACCTATTATCTCCCGAAGAAAGGGGGGCTTGAAAATAAAAATGTAAAGTAAACTAAATGAATGCAAGTAATGAACAATCAGTGGAAGAGCTAACTAGGGTTAAGTGTTCCCCATGAATTCCTAACGTGGTAATATGGGACACATACAATTCTTTTCCAATGTGTAGGTACAGGACAGTAAGTTAGGTTTACCTAAGTCTTTGATCCAACAAATAGGTAAATTTCACCCAGGAACATGATTTGTCTCTGTGGTGTGACACAACTAACCCTTACTCTTATCCTAGTACAACCTTCCCTTAATTTGGTTAAGTTGATTAGACGAAAAAAAACTTGATCGTCTCTTGTTAATTACCTCTTTTCCTATTCGTCACTTCCTTGTTCCGACAAGTGATACTAGGTGAGTTCTAATGTTGGCCATCGTTAAAAATTAATTAAAGTGAAGATAATAATTAATTTTCCCTAACACACCTTTCAAGAATTAAAAGTTAACCGATTTTACCTTGTTAGTTTATCATGGTTCTCACAACCCTAGTTGTGAATTTAGCTATGCATTATCAGTATAAATGCAGAGATTATGACACAAAAAAACATAATTAAGCACATACAAGATAAAATTGAAATCGCAATATCTAACTCTTCAATTAAGATCACGAGTTTGAATCAAGAACACACAATGTATGATAAATCCTAAGTGTATCCACTAAAACAGTATGCAAACTTCATTCTCTCTAAAAACTTAATGAAAAATAACCTAAAAACCTATTTATATTAAGTAAAATACAAATCCAAAATGAACTAGGAAAATTGTGTTGGCAAGCTTCATGGGACTTCTTTATGGGTCGCAAACCACCTCAAGGCTTGTAGATCGAGGTTTTGTGAATTCTGGTTATGTTCAAGAGTTGACTTCTACGAAACCATTCTACGACCCGTATAAGATTCTACAGCTCGTGAAAGGTCTTATGTGATGACTTTTCAGCATATCTCTAGTTTCTGATCCTCAGGGCACGACCATCACTCTATGGCTCATGTTACATTGTACGGCTCATAGATCCTCCTCATAGAATTGACTTCAACTTTGCACCCCGCACTAGAACTGTATACAAAAATCTCTCCACAACTCGTAGACTACTCCACGACTCATAGAGGGTCTCATGGAACACCAAAAACCAGCAAATTCAACATATTTCTCCCCAAAACATTGTCAACACTATAATCCTGCAAAATAAACACAAAAACATAATCAAACCTACTAATATCGCATTGAGAACACATTAAATTCCAAGTTTTAAGCATCAAAAGTGTTGCATTTCGGTAGCATATTAGTACCCCATGAGTCTCTTCAAACCCCATATCATCAAGAAACTCCCTGCAAGTAGTCAAATACTCGTGTGCATTCTCGGTCTTCCCACCCTAAAACTAAGGTGGGTTTATCTTCCTAAACCTCTCAATCTGCACTACTCATCATCAATAAAGAAAACTGTTTGAGGGATCTCAATTATAGGTGTTGCTAGTGGCTGCTCTACTTGTACTTGGCCATGGGAGCCTGTTGTTGATCCTGAGGCTGAACTCTAACCCAGTTCTATGAAGTACCTAATGTATCAATTGGACTACCTGTCTGCCCATCATCTCAAGTACACTAATAACTCTTAGAAGGGTATCATATAGTAGTAGTTCTATAGCATACTCGGGAGGAACCTTCCCTTCTCTAGGCTCTATCACTAGCTCAAGGAAGACAGATCTCTCATAATCTCTAGCTGGCGGTGCTCCTCGGCCCCGGCCTCTACCTTGACCTCTGGCATGGATCTTACCCCTAGATGGGGTCTCAATAGCAATCACGACTCTAGTCCTCGCCACCTGCCAAAAGGACATACTAGAACCTAAACAAAACCCACACATGAATTGATTAGAAAGAAGTAAATGAGAATTTCTTTACACTCTTCAAAGAATTTCAAGGATAAGTAACGGATGTCTCCGCACTAATTCTCAAGACTCTACTAGACTAGGATTGTACACATATAAGACCTATGAATTTTGGGCTCTGGTACCAAATTGTCACGACCTAAATCCAAGTGTGATGACACTCACCTAACCCAACAAGGCAAGTCAGTGCAATTCTGATCAACCCCAAAACAATAACAACTACAAAAGATTAAAAAAAAAATCTAATATAATGGATAAGCATAGGGATACTAAACTACAACCATCCCAGAACTGTTATCATATGTACAAGCCTCTAATAATAGGGATACTCAAATGATAATACAAGTCTCAACGTCTAGTCCTCAAATAGAACAAAACATAAAATAGAATCCTCAAAGGCCTTCCAAAGAGACAAGCAGCTACCTCTCAAGTAATCCTGAAGCTCGATCCAATAATAATGAAGTCTAGTAACAAGGACTGGGCTCACAACCTACAAAATGTAACAAGGGGTGATCACCAAACAACATGGTACTCAGCAAAATGGAAATTAACCTAAGGTAAATCAAAGAAGAACAAAATTACTCCTATCAACCCAAACACATACCACCAGACTACACACCTGCACTCAGAAAAGTCTCATCACAACACAATATACATGGACATATATACATATTACATAGAATAGTATATCAAAATATTTAATTGGTACTCAAAGTCAAATAGTATAATAGATCTCCAATAATATGAATAGTTTCAGCTGATTTGCAATTTCACACACAATACATATAACAATATCAAGAAAACATAATGTGAGATAGAGTGGATGCCATGAGATGTAAATAATGCGATGCAATGTCAAATAATTATGATGCATGTCTGTCTTATAATACACATCCACTGATAGATTCAGCCCAGCATTTATGGGGACCATACATAGACCATGTATCTGTGAACATTGTTGGCAAAGACCTTGATCAATACTCACCCCACAAGCACAAACCTTGGTCATATCATGCTGGCAGAAACCTCAGCTAATCATCCACTGGAATATTACCTTGGCACTCCGGTAGAAACCTCGGCTAATCATCGACCGATAAAGACCTCGACCACCAATTCACATGATCATCACTTTCTTAATATCATCACAATCTTAGCATCATAAATAAAAATCTCAATATCGGTACCATCTCAATATCAATAACTCATAATTCACAAGATCACATGTAGCATGAATCCACAATTAATTCGCAAGTTAAAATTTCACAACATGAACAATTACCCAAATTCGAAATCCCATGATCAAATCCTACAATAATATAATTCTATCTCAATTCATGCACCAAATCACCTAAAATCATACACATGGGAGCATACAATGTTCTATCATACTTAACAAAATGTTAGAAGTCCACTTGCCTAAGTAGAAGTCTCAAATCAAGTAAAATCCATATTTTTTTCCTTTCTGTGATACTTTAATTCACCATAATCTAGTCAAATATAACATCATAAACACATTATGAATCTAATGACACTAAAATCAATCAATTTGAGCAAAAACGATTTAAAAAATATCATGCCAATAAAAGTACTCGGAATCTAAAAATAAATACGTGAAAATTTTCCCTGAGTAATAAGGATTTCAACAGTGAAAACCATTTTAAAACTCGAGTTAAAATGAGGTCACAATCACCAATTAAATGTTAGAAATCAAAGTCCAAAAGAATATTCAATTTCTTCAGTAAAACCCCCAATTTCTAAGTTAAAAACACAATTTAATCAATCAAAATTAAGGAAATAAGTTAGAAATTAGTTACCCAATAGCTTTGATTTGAATAACCTTAAAGATTCTCTCAAAAGCAGAGCTTGAAATATTAAAAATGGTAGAAAAATGGGGAACCATCACTTTTAAAATAATACACTGTTCAGGTATTTCTTTTGTGCTCTACGAACGCAAAAGCTTAGAAAATCCCACACTCAATGAACGCGAAGTAATAGCCAGGTACACTCCACGAACACATGAACGCGGAGTACATACTAGCTGCTCCAGATTACAGCAAACCATATGAACACAAACTAGATATGGAATCTCCCATAAATGATATTCTGGACTCAACGAAATCGTCAAAATTTGATTCTGAGATCTCCTCGACCCATAATCCAAAAAAACTCATTAAAACTAGTTAAAGACTCAAATACCCAAAATAATCTTGAAAATTCTAAAAATTACAATGAGACCATTTTTAATGTTAGTTTCACTATCTAAAATCACCGAAATTGTCAGAATTTTGATTAGAGCTTTCAAACTCTAAAAAATCAATTGAAAAATATAACTTTTGGTCCAAAATCTCTGTTTTAACTCCAAAATCAGTTCTACGAGTTCTCCTAGATCATATCCTACATTCCAGAGTAGATGGAATTGACATAACTGAATTCCGACACTCAAAACTTAAGATGATCACAAAACTCAAAATTTCCAACTTTAAGCCTTTAAAAATTCTTTCTTTAGAAAAACTCCAACTTTTCACAAGATTTTCAAAATTTAACCTTTTGGCTCAACAAAAAAAATCCAAGGCAACTTTTGGGAAGAGCGAAATAGTAATTTTGTCAAGAAAGTCAAAAATGACCTTCGAGATCATTACAGAGTCTCCTTAAAAATTTCACCTATAAAATCTGTAATGCATTTTGACGAAAAGGAAAAGTTTAGTCCTTGATATGTAGTCCTGTATAATAAATTAAAGACATATTGATAAAAGTTAACCTATGAGTTGGATTTGTCATTGAAGTTAGATTTGATGCATCAAGTGTTCCATTGTCTTTTTGTTGAGAAAGTGTGTTGGTGATCCTAGCTTTGTTGTGCCATTCAAGAGTGTGCGTGTTAAAAAAAGTTTGACTTATGAAGAGATTTTGATTAAAATTTTAAATCAGTAAGTCTAGAAGTTAAAAAGTAAGGAAGTTTCATCGATTAAGGTGCTTTGGAAAACTAAGAAGCCGAAGGTGCAACATAGGAAATGGAAACAGACATGATGAAATGTTACCCTTATCTTTTTCCTTTCATTCCAGCATAAGGTACTTAATTATTCTAGATCAAATCCTTCAAAATTCCTATGTTTTAGATTTTTCATGTCATTTCATATGCATGCATGCTCATGGAACTGATTTTAAGTTATGTTTTATGTAAGTTTTGAGTTATTATGAGGTTTGGCATTTAAATTGCATTATTGCATTCATGTTGGGTTGTTAGATGATAATTCTACTCTACGAAAGAGAGTTTTTATCTTATTTGAGGATGAATATTCCCAAGAGGGAGATATTTTAATATTTCATAAGTTGAAAAGTTAGAACAAGAAGAAAAATATAGGGATCAGTGTTGTTGCAGTGCTCATTAGCCAAAAATATGGGTCGATGTAGAAACATTTTTGAAAAGATGGTGAAACCACGAGGGGAACAACAGGTCATAAAAGGAACTATGACCTGTAAAGTGAGTTCGTAGAAGGAGAGGTTAAATTTTGGGAAAAATGGATCTCAATACTTTATTCCTAGAATTCTTTCCCTTTTTAATCAACTCCAAGTATGAAATTTTTTGCGTTTTAATAATTTTGTGTAAATTGCATGAAGTATGATTTATATTATAATAATTTATCTACATATGAATTGATGCCAATTGCATGACTTTGATAATTCACTAGTAAATTCTCTACAATGTTATCTAGAGTTCATGAATTTGATATGAATTCCTTTAATTATGATTTCATTTGACATTATTATTCAGGATTACGTATGGATTTCATTGAATAACATGTTTTAAAGATGATTTGAGGTGAACCATACAAGGTACCCTAATCATACTATGAACTATGATCATGAGAGAAAATGACTTTATCCAAGTTTCATGCAAATGGTTAATTATGTTTTTTGAAATTCCATAAAGAACAAATGAAAGACGGTGAAAGAATTTTCTCACCTAATTATAAATTCAAGGTGTGATAAGGACAATTCTCATATTGCTTCAATCACGAAGATTTTAATGAGTTACTCTATCTATGTTGATAACTCGATAATTAAGTTTATGATATATTTCATTGATTTGTGATTTCTATTCGATTGAGATTTGACTTAGCACCAAGAGGAATGGAGGTGAGGTTTGGTCCAAAAGCTAAAAGTTTAATTTTCAAAGAAATCCTACTCTTGTCTAAAACTACGTGTCACCATACGTTTGTCGTATTGGTTGAGCTAGTGGATTCACATATACCTCATGATGTTAAAAATGCTCACAGAGTCTACCCTGGTAAAGTAACTTCTCTCTTCTCGATGTGGGAGTTACATCGAATTTCATGTTATAGCTTGCACGATTTTATTATCGGTTAGGGTTGATATTCCATAAAAATACTAAGTTGATTTTACAAGATTTCTCACTATGTTTTTATGTATTGACCACTTTTTTTACTTATATTTTATATCATGGTAATTGATTTTGGTCTTACATCGTATGAATCATATCCCATATCATCTATGATTATTCATGTATATTATTCACACACTTTGTACATTCAAAGTACTAATGCATACTTTCTTGCCTACATCATTTTATAATGTAGGGTCAGACGCTCCTCCTCATTCCACCCGTGGCTAGCTTTGGAATTACATTTTTGAAGAGTGATTGGTGAGTCTTCATGTTTTGAGGGCGAACCTGTTGTACTTTAATGCTATATTTTGGTCTATGTTGCTATTTGAGACTATTTCCTTTTTTTGTTGAGGATGAGTTAGAAACATGTCCTAAGAACTCGTGTAATACTAGTAGAGACATGTTGGATGTATTGGAGTCTATGTCGTCTTTATAATTTGAGCATAGTTGTTTCTTCTGTCCTAAGACCTCATGTAATACTAGTAGAGGCATGTTGGATGTATTGGAGCCTATGTCATCTGTATAATTTGAGCATGGTTGCTTCTTCTTAATGTTGAGTTGAGGCTTTAAATTTTGCTTCATGAGTTTGCCTATATGCTTTATTCACCTTATGTATGCTCATGTATGATATGCTAAGATGACTTGATTGGGGTCCTTTTCGATCAGCGTGCCATACTAGGGCCTAGCTTGGATCGTGATAAATCCTTTCTTCTTTTTTTTTTTTCAAATAATCACCCTATATAATCTTCATGTAATATAAGTTTTATTCTATTACTAAGATACAAATACATAAAAGCTACATGAATATTCAAGTTTCAAGATTATTACGTTGCTCCCATATATAAATGCTCTATTAATGCATTACGGAGTTTAAAATGAATTTTTCTTTAGATCATATACTAGCTATTTGTTTGAATATTGATAAATCTGAAAACGACCTACAAGATTATTAAATTATTGTTGTAATTTTTAAAAATTATTATGTTATATATTATTGTGTTTTTATATGAAAATTTCTATCTTATCATTTAAATTTTGTGCATTCTTCATAGTGAAAAATAATAAAAAATTAAAATTATAAATCTAAAGTAACAAAAATTTTAAAAACTAAATAAATTGAAATTATTATTAATTCGGGATGAAAGTGGTATATATTAAATAATACATTTTTAAAATTTCATAGTATATTAAAAAATAATTATGAATATTGGGCATTTAATTAATGTTCTTATATGATTTAGAATGTGTTAATTATAAATAATATAATATAAATAATAATATATTAATAAAAAAGTGAAATAGAGAGGATGATACTATTCACTTCTTTATAAATGGAGAGTGGCTAGAGAGCTCATTCTCTATTGTAATCTTCAATTGTAAAGAATAGAGAGTAAAAGAACGATAGATTGGAGACGGTCTCATCTGTCATCCGGATCTTTTGTAAAAATGCTTTAAAATATTTTTTTTTAACTTTTTCAAATTCATTATTTATTTAAAAAAAAAATTCGGATCAAATTAATAAAAACTTTGGTAGGACTCCAATTTTATTAAAAAAAGTTATAGCCAATTTTTTTTTTCACAAAATAGATAGTCATTACATCTAAATAAGATAGGCAAAATAACATGTGAAACCTTTGTATTTATTTTGGATTGTCTCATTGGTACATTCTATACATTGGTTGTTTTGCGTTTGCTATGGTCAGGACCCATGAATAATACGAATATTCATATTATTCATGGATTAGTCCATTTTTGTTTATGTAAAATATGAATGGATTGAATATTTTATAATTTTATTTGTCTGGCTCATTTATGATTAGGCTATATCAAACTTGAGTCGCCTGTTTGTCCTCCCTTCAGCCCGGAAGAAATTGAACTTGATTGTCCCTAGCTCATTTGCATTTAACTATATATTTTACAAATTCTACTAGTAATCAAAATGACAATTTTTTCGATAAATAGTGAAATAATACTCGTAGAACTTATTCTTTTGGTGAGAAGTCATTTTATTTATTTTTAGAAACTTAATTTAATTTCTTAGAGTTTATATTTTCCAAAAATCTTATCAATCAAACAAGAGAAAATATATATCAAACACAGCCTAAAGATGTTATAATTTTGTAAGTGATGTAGAATTTGGAAAGAAAAACTTAAGTCGGGCCGATTCATTTTTCCCAAATTATCTAAAAGTCTAGAAAAGGACTAGTTATTTTTCAAAATATGAAGAGAGTGATGAGACAGCTCTCTCCAAGCGCAGCCGTGGCCGACAGAGACGGCTTGACTAGCCGGTGGCTACAAACTACCAGTCCACTTTTCTGAGTTGTGATGGAAATTTACTATAATATCCTCGTACTGTTGAATATAAATACCCATAATAAAAGAATAAATATGAGCAACAAGAAAATGAAATACCTCAACTACTCTCTCATGAATATGAATAAACTCTCACGACCCTATTTTGTTAATGCATACTTTATGACAGTCCCAAAGTATCCAATGTACCTTTTATTCAAGATTGTGTCAGTAATTTCGAAATGTATGGTAACGATATCATATTGTACACATGTGTGTCTGTGCTCGAAAACCCTAGCTTTAATGCATTTGAATTATTTATTTAATTAATACTCCTTTTTTTTCCCCATTTTAGGTAAGGAAATTTGACCTTAGCTAGCATAAAGTTTTTTTTTAAGAAAAGATAATATTAGATTTGTGATCTAAAACAAATATTCCTTCAGATTTGTTTTGACTCAACCAAAATTTAAGAAAACAAGAAAACCTTTTGAATCTAGTGGTTTTAAATTTTTAAAGTATGTCAAATCTATTAAAATATTCTTTAATTTTGTGTTCTTAAACATGTCATATAAAAAATTTAAATTAAAAAATTGTTAAAAAGAGAAACAATTATTCTTTTTTAAACAAACTACAAAAAGTAGATCAAATAAATTAAAACGGAGGAAATATATTTTCATTAAGGATCTGTTTTTTAAATATAAAAGTTATTGTTCTTGTTGTGACATGGAAACTAAAGTAAAAAAAATAAGAAAAAGAGAATATTGGAATTGAACATTTTCAATTAAAATAGAAAAAAACACAAACATTAAATTAAATAAATTCGTATGATTCATGCAACGTTAACTGACCACAACTTATTCAGAGTTGAAACGTAGCCCCATTTTGGCGAAGAGTACGCAGCTGAGGAATGCTAGAGCTTTTCCACACATGCCATGATGTCGGCAATATTTTCTACGTTTCAACATACACAATACTATAGAACCAGGCCAGTACCCCTTCACTATTTACATATACACTCCAAATAAAATTTTTAAAAAAATCAGAAGTTGTGGAGATACAAAGCACTCAACTCAACTCTAAAAGCTAATTGGAGAATTGCTGAAAGTCCATATAAGACTATAAAAGTTAACATTGTGAAACAATTTTTTTTTTAAATGACAAGGATGATAATATACTAACAGATCTAGCCAAAGAAGCGGGAGCATTAGTGTTCAGTCGCCAGAATCATCATCGCCACCGAAGATGGAAACGCGATTGTAGAGAAGGAACAATGTGAGAGCAAGAAAAAGTGCAACGCCTACAGGGGACCCACTTACGCGGTGAATGGAGTTAGGTTCGCCCGTGGAGAAAATGGTGTTGATGAACGATCCAGTGTCTGAGGAAAGGAACTGGATAGTGAGTAGGAGAATAATAGGAAGTAAGAGAAGACCCAATGGGGTAAGAAGATCGGAGATGAAATCGGTTATGGCTTCCCCATTTTCACCGAGGAGTGCTGGGACGAATATGACTGCTACTACAACAACGGCTAAGAGGATACCGTGAGGGGGTCCACGCCCTTGTTCTTCTATCATGATCTTCAATGAGAAAATGTGAGTGAGAAGTAGGGTGTTGTGTTGGTTTTGGGTTTTGGGTTATCTCACAGCTTTTAGTTTGGTGCGGTGTGTTGTGTTGTTTGCCCTATTATCTTTGTTTATATCCGTTATTTCTATCATTTTTAGCTGTCACATTTTTTAAAATATTAAATTATATAAATTTTGATAAATATTTTAAGATGTATTTTGTATCTATTAATATAAAATAATTGCAATTTATAGTTCATATAATTTTTTAATATTTAAATTTATTTATTTTAAAACATTTCAAATTAATTTTATTTAATTTATTTTTAAAAATTAATTAAATTGACTCTAAAAAGTATTATATTATATTTAATATTGATAGTTAAACTTTAAAATGCCTATTTTTAGAATTTATAGTTGCATATATATCTTTGGATTATTTTACACCATAAATTTTAAAAAACTTTCTTTCTTGCTTAGATATTCTAACTTATAATTCTTATTGACTTAAAAATTATTGAAGAATTACAAAAGTCTTATATTAATAGCTAATAAAATGGATGCAGTTCTTATACAATTCTATTTTTATAAAGATACTTTTTATCTTATTCTAATACTATAAAAGTATTTTAAAAAAAGGGTTAAGTCATCGATAGACACTTAAACTTGTCCACATTTTTCATTTAGACACCTCAACTAATACTAGTTTCTGTTGAACACCTAAACTATTCAAAACATGTATCTATTAAGCACAAAATGTTGATTTGGCAAAAAATGTGTAATGCACTT
>JBCEWC010016338.1:0-13183 GCA_038996855.1 Solanum aculeatissimum | reverse complement strand
TTGACTTGTTATGTATCCCCTTTCTTAAGGGTTGACTAGGGATCTACCTAGCAAGTAGTCCAATTCCAAGTAGTAGCGCGCTTGGTCTCTTATGTTGTCGGTTGAGGTCACATCCTCGATATGATATGTAGGTTTGCATTCATACATCATGACATGACATGGCATATCGTTATGATATCTACTCCCTTGGCTATATGTATTCCTTCCGTACCGATGTGTGCCTTTGTCATCTAGTCTTATTATAGGATCATGTTCACATGCATGGCATACCCGTATACTTAGTGCATTATATGTGCTAACCCATACTCTTTGTCTACATGATCTAACTATGTAGGGACCGGAGGTGACTTCCATCCACCGTTGGACGTCTAGTTTGGAGAATCTTGAAGTTATTGCTTGTGGTGAGCCCTATACTCCTAGGGCAACACCCACTTTCATCTACCTTAGGTCTTTATTTTATATTTCTTTAGCTTTTGACTTTTGGGTGAGCCTCGAATATGTCGAGGCCCCGTCTCATTCTATGTAAAGGCATTGTTGGACATATCAAACTCTATTGTACGTTATGCTATGTGTTGATTGTAATGATATGACTATCTATGTTCGATGATGGTTTCTTATGTTATGATTTTGTTTCCACTTATGTTATTGTGATTGTTGAATTGTGAATGTGCTTGTGTGGAAAGTCAGTAACCCTTCTTGCCCCATAGCTTGAGTCATACTTACCCACCTCTTAGAACGTAATTTCTATGTGCTATGTAATTCATTCTCATCCTATTCCCGACAACATCCCCATAGCTTGAGTCCAAAGCCCCAAAATCCCTTAAACTTACGTGTTATTTGTTACTTTTACGCGCTTCTGAACCGATGATGTGTGTGATGATGCTAAGATGGCTTGATTGAGGACTCTTGGGTTCTCCTTCGCCATGTCACATCTAGGACCTACTTTCGAGTCGTGATAACTCTCATATGCCCTCAAATGAAACTCATCAAGTTCATTGAGTTGGCTCAGCCTTGAGTTAGCTGGATCACTATAATTCTAATTTAGTTTCTTGAGTGCCCAAATTGTTTTCTGCTCAAGCTCTACAGGTAAGTGACAAGCTTTACCAAAAACAAGTTGGTAAGGAGACATACCTATGTGAGTTTTGAATGCAGTTTGGTATGCCAATAATGCATCATAAATCTTTCATGACCGATCTGTCCAGTTTGGATACACTGTCTTGTATAGAATCTGTTTACTCTCCCTATTAGATACCTCAACTTGTCCACTTGTCTGCGCAGGTTAAGGCGTTTCCACACTATGCTTCACCCCATACTTTTCTAGAAGAGCCTTGAACAACCTATTGTAAAAATAGGAACTTTCATCGTGGATGATCGCCCGAGGAGTGCCAAACTGAGTAAAGATGTTTCTTTTAAGAAATGTCATAACACTCTTACCTTCATTTCTAGGAAGCGCAACCGCTTCCATCCATTCTGAGACATAGTCCACAACAACCAAAATATACTTTTCCCCATAAGAACTGACGAATAGTCCCATAAAGTCTATACCCCAAATATCAAACAACTCAATCACCATGATAAGGGTAAGTGGGAGCTCATGCTTTCAGGAAACTCCACCTTCTCTCTAGCATTTTTATGGGCTTTAGCATAATCATGGTCATCTTGGTGAATGATTGGCCAATAGTAACCATACTGAAAGATCTTGCACTTTCTAGACTCCATTATGATACCTACTGACCAATGATGAATGACAAGCCTCTAAGATGCTCATCATCTCTATCTCAGGAACACAGTGATAAATAATCCCATCTGCATAGAAACAAAACAAATATGGTTCATCTCATAAAAACTTCTTCACATTAGACATAAACTTACGATACTAGTGAGAAGTCAAATATGGTGGTACAACATCACTAACTAAGTAGTTTGCATAATCCATGAACCAAGGTGTCAAATCATATGATGCCATCAATACTCTCTCATCAAGGAATAAATCATCAATCTCCACCCCATCGTTGAACTTTTCCATAGCCTCCTCTTCAAGTCTGGGTAGATGGTCTACAACCTGATTCTATGTCCTCTTCCTGTCAATCACTTCTAAATCAAACTCCTGAAGAAGAAGTACCCATTGAATCAACCTTAGTTTGGAATCTTTCTTCTCTATCAAGTATCGCAATGTTGAATGATCAGTATGTACAATGACTTTGGTTCCCAAAATATATGATCTGAACTTCTCAAATGCAAACACCACTGCAAGTAACTTCTACTCAATGACAATATAGTTCTTCTGTGCTGCATTGATAGCTTTGCTGGCATAGTATATTGAATAAAGTATCTTCTCTCTGTGTTTTCCCAACACAATACCAAGTGCAACCCCACTTGCATCACACATAATCTCCAAGGGCTGACTCCAATCTGGAGCAACTATGAAAGGCACCGATATCAAACATTGCTTCAACCCCTTGAATGCCTTTAGACGTTCATCATCAAACATGAATTTAGCATATTTCTCAAGTATCTTGCATAAGGGATTAACAATATTAGAGAAGTTCTTTATAAAATATTTGTAGAAGCCTGCATGTCCCAAGAAACTCCTTAAACCTTTTACAGAGATAGGTGGAAGGAGCTTCTTAATGACCTTAACCTTAGCTCTATCAACCTCTATACCTTTGATGGTGATCCTATGTCTCAACACAATGCCTTTCTTCACTATGAAGTGACTTTTTTCTCAATTTAATACAAGGTAACACTCCTCACACCATTTCACCACGTCATACAAGTTCCTCAAGCAATCTTCGAATGAATCTCCTACCACACTAAAGTCATCCATAAATACCTTAATAGCTTCCTCCCCCATGTCTAAGAAGATTGATATTATGCATATTTAAAATATGGTTGGGTGCATTACACAATCTGAATGGCATCCTCTAGAATACGAAGGTTCTATAGGGACATGTAAAGGTTGTCTTCTCCTAGTCCTCGGGAATAATGGAGATCTAATTATAGCCAGAATATCTATCAAGAAAAACAGTACTAGCCTTTACCCTCCAAGTAATTTAGCATTGGTCTATGAATTGTATAGGGAAGTGATCCCTCTCTATTGATGCATTGAGTTTTCAATAGTCCATACAAACCCTCCTCCAACCCATGAGTGGTCTCGTGTGAATCAACTTATTGCTAGTATTAGGAAACACAGTGATACCTCCCTTCTTTGGAACATATTGTATACAGACTCACCCATTAACTATCAATAATCAGATATAATCACAAACGTACCCAATAACATAATTATCTCTCTGTGCACAGCCTTTTACATTGGGGGGTTGAGACGTCTTTGGTACTCAATGCTCAACTTATAATATTTGATGAGTTGAATTTTGTGATTGCATATGCCAAGTGGGATGTCGATGATGTCCTTAATCGTCACTTTTGAATCTTTTGAGAATCAAAATAAATGACTCCACCTGTTCATCATTAATATCTGCAGCAACAATCATAAGCAATGTATTGTTAGTTCCCAAAAACACATATATTACGTGGGTTGGAAAGGCCTTTAACTCAAAAATTGGTGGCCTTTCAATGGATTGTCTAGTAAGTGGTAACTAATAATTTTTCAAGTCAAACTCAATCTTGAGTTGTTGCCTATGAAAACCATGCGTCCCAAGTTCTTTTACCATCTCATCATAGTCTAGGATGTCGTCACTCTCAAAGTTTATCAACACTGCCTCAAGAGTTTTGACACCCATCCTCTCCTCAATAGGTACCTCAGGCTGTACTTCCTTGATACTTTCAATAACAGAGACAACATTCACACCATTAGGTTTCTTCATGGACTGGCAAACATTGAAGACAACTTCTTTGTCATTTAATATAAACTTGAGTTGACCCAACACCATGTTTACTACTGTTCGCCTAGTGGCTAGGAAGGATCTTCCCAAGATGATTAGGATGTCAAAGCCAACTTCACAATTAAGTATCACAAAGTCCGTAGGAAATATGAAATTTTCAACTTAGACTAGAATGTCATAAAGTATCCCCATAGGCTTTTTCACAGTCCTATTTGCGATTAAAACTGCATTGTAGTCGACATGGGGGCTCCCAAGCCCAACTTCTTGAATACTGCAAGAGGCAATAAGTTGGTGATGGCTCCTAAGTTGAATAATACCTTTGCAAAATTTAAGACTTTGATGGTGCAAGGTGATCCTCCTCCTCTTTTCTGCACAAAGGACCTTGTTGGAATAGCTCCATAATTGTGAAGATCATGAGCAAGGTCTTGACTCACCGTCCTCTTCTTAGTCATGAGGTCCTTCATGAACTTAGCATACCCAGGCATTTTCTCCAATGCATTAATGAGAGGGAAATTAATAGAAAACATCTTCAACATAGAGATGAAATTCTAAAACTTCCCCTTCTCATCCTTCTTTTTTAGTCGTTGAGGCAAAAGTGATGTGGTACTAGGTATGAGGTTAAACTTCCTTAGTGTCACCACTTCATTGCTCACCCCATCCTTTGCCTTATCATCTCTGGTTTCTATATTCTTGCTTGCTACTGTACCCTCACGAACCACATCATCACCTATCGTTATTGGTGGGTCGATCGTCTGCTTACAACCTTGTGTATTCATTCCCATGCACTTTCCATCATTCTTTAGATTCTACACCGTGTTACTTGGCAATGAACCTATCTTACATTGACTTAATTATTTCAACATCTAACCAAATTGCTGCTCCAACTGCTTAATAGCCACAGAGTGAGACTCAATATTTTGATTAATGCCTGATATGTCAGTTTTCATTCCCTTCAATATCTCATCTTATACATCTTCCTTCTTTAAAAATTTTTCAAACACATCTCCTTAATTCGCAAATTATCAACCCTAGAATCACGATTTTATGGTGGAATATATGGTCCACTTCTATACCCATCTTTATGACCCCAATCACAATCTCGATCTTGTCCCCTATTTCTATCATAGTATCCAACTCAATTGTTGTTACTGTATGCATTATCGTTGTTATAGTTCTAACCTTGATTTCCTTGACCTTGGCGCCAACAGTACTTGTTGGACCCTTGGACATTAGTCCAGAAATCTCCTATCAGATCTATCATAAAATTAAAAACCTCCTCATAATAGGGCTCTTCATACACAAGTGTTCTTGGTCGTTGATAACTGACTGCATTCACCCGCTCCTTATTTTGCTATATCAGTAGCCCAATATTAGTACTAATCTGAGCTAACTTTTGCAACACATCTTCATTGATCTTAACTTTCTCCAGATGCATACTGACTGAGAAAGAGCTCTTTGTCATTAACTTTTCCCTTGTGCCCCATGCACAATTAGTCTTTTCCACCTTCTATAATCACTGAGCCACATTAGGAAAAGTACAATCCAAGAATTAATCTCCAATTATTGTGTCAACTACTGCTTTGCAATTATCATCTAATGCCCAATAGAAGATCTCCACTAAGGAATCATCAACAATTTTATAGTCTGGAACACATCTCAAGCACTTGGTTAACCACTCCATGTAATACTTATTGAATCACCAGGAAACGTCTCAATGTTATTTATCTGATCCTTAAGCTTCAGCTTCTTCAGCTTGGAAAAATACCTCTCCGGAAAGACTTTCTTCATTTCTACCCATGTAGTAATAGAGATCTGAGGTATCTCAAATAACCATATTGTCACTTCTCTTATAAGAGATAATAGGAACAAACGGAGCCCAACGGTATCCATGGACAAATTCTGATTTCCCATCATGCTCTTACAAACAAAGACAATATTGTGTAGATGGTGTCATAAACTTAGTATCTTTCAGTAGATAAGGTAACACAATTACTCCTATGACATGTACTGTCGTAGGATCAAGTCTATATGGATTCCACCCATTAGCATCTGCTTGTTGATCTTGAGGCAGTGGATTCACCTCCTCAAATGGTAGTAGTTCTTGATTATTTAGTTTGAGTGCAACGCTTACAGCATTGTTGGCATTACCTTGAGCCATTCTGCACAATGTTCTTTGAATCTCTGGATCAAATGGAGTCAAGGGATTACCTTGACTATGAGTATTGTGCATACACTACACCTGTATGCTGAAAAAGAAAAAAAAACAACAAATATATATAAAAAAACAAAACAAGGATTAACTCATAAATCACCCAAATTAAACTAATCTAAAAGCCATATTCCGAGGCAATGACACTAAAATTTGATCACGCCCAAATTACACCTCTTAATTAAGGTATAAGTGATTATTGTTCAAATATAGAACCTAACAATGGTTAGGGTCGATCCCATATGGAATAAGGTCTAGACGTGAAGTAATTAAAGCAATTCAAATGGATTAATCGACTTACTTCCAGAAAAAGGGGGTTTTGATATAAAAAGCAATAATTCAAACTTAAACTAAGATGAAATAGTCAATGTAAGGGTTGTTAATTCAGTGAGAGACATAACTAGCGTATTGTGTTTCCCATGAATTCCGAATGTAGTATAACCTAATAATTGTAACCTTTACTAGTGTGTAGCATGAAGAAATGATAAGTTATGTTCACCTAATTCCTTTGGCTGGCAACTTGGAAAATTTCACCATGCAACTTGGGTTGTCTACGGGTGTTGCATTACTAACCCTTACCTTTTCCTAGTACAACTACCCCTTGGTCCATTCAGGTTGATTAGATGACTGTGCTCATATCAAATCATGTTATTTATACCTTTTCAAATTCATTACCCCCTTGGGTCGGCGAGTAAGAATAAGGTAATTTCTAACATTGGTCATCCATTAAAAAACATTCAAAATGAAGAAATAAATAATACATGCATGCACACTTTCCAAGGATTACAAATTATTTGGTTTCTACTTTGTTAGTTCTTCATGGTTCCCACAATATTAGTTGTGGAATTAGCTACTCATATTCGTTGTAGATGAAAGAATCATGTTATGAATTTTCATAATTAAACACTTACAACAAAGAATTGAAGAGCAAGAAATTTGAAATCTTCACATAATTTATAAGATTGAAATCCAAAGATAAGATCACAAGTTGTCTTCTCAAAATCTCCAAGAACATGCTAAAATAATGTAATAATATGAACATTGTATTTTTATACATCTAAAAATACCCAAATACCCTATTTATAATAAAAGAAAACCAAATCCTAAATTGATTAGAAAAACAGGAACTGGGGCCTTCCACAAGCAGAGTTACGGACTTGATTGCTTTTACTGCTCTTGGAATGGTTTCATATCTTGTATCCTCAAAATCTACCTTTATAGTATGACTTACCTCTCACATATCGTAGAATGACTTACGAACCATAAGTGCCTTCGTCTACTAACTTTCAATAACTAAGCATATTTTTGGGGGTTCCTTTCATGAATTAGTATATGGGTCATCAAACAAACCATGACCCATCCTAGTAACTTGTAATCTCAACTTCAAAAAAGCAAGACCTCATAGGTTCAGCACTGTGAAACCTATCTATGTCTCGTGGATCAAATCACAGACTGTAGATGGTCTCACAAAATCTCAAAAAACTACAACTTGTACAAATCAGCACAAAAACACCCAAAATCCTATAATCCTAAAAAATGAACATAAAAACACATCAAATCTAAAATCATCTCTTAGAGAACACAAAAATTCTAAGTTTAAAGCATTAAAAGTGTCGTATTTTTATGGCACATCAACAGTATCTCACTAAGCCCAAGAAACTCCTAATATTTGTTGGAGTCAAGGGCCTAGGCCAATTTCTTAGCGCATTCATTTTCTTAGGATCCACTTTTATTCTATCACCCAACACCACATGCCTAAGAAATGCAACCTCTTTCAACTAAAATTCATATTTGTCAAACTTGGAAAGAAACTTTTCTTCCATTATGGTTTGCAACACTGCCCTCAAATGCATCATATGTTCTTTCTCATTCTAGGAGTAAATCAAAATGTCATCAATGAACACCACAACAAATATATCAAGGTAGGATTTAAAAACCTTATTCATGATCATGAGATCCATCAATATTGCTAGAGCATTAGTTAGGACGAAAGACATTACCACGAATTCAAAATATTTATACCTTGTCCAAAAGGTCGTCTTAGGAATGTCACATTCCCTCACCTCATCTAATGGTACCCAGACCAAAGATCAATCTTAGAAAAGTGACTAGCCCTTTGCAATTGACCAAATAAATCATATATCCTTGGTAGTAGATACTTATTCTTTATGGTTAACTTGTTGACTTGTCCGTAACCGATGCACATTCTAAGTGAGTCATCCTTATTCCTCACAAACAATACAAGTACACCCCAAGGTGACATTCTAGGCCTTAAAAATCTAGTCTCCAATTAGTCCTTCAATTGATCCTTTAGGTCTTTTAATTCTGCCTGAGTCATGTGGTAGGGATAAATGAAAATAGGTTGAATATTGGGGAGGGTGTCTATACCAGAATCGATTTCCCTTTTGGGAGGAACACCAAGGAGTTCATTGAGAAAGACATTAGGATACTCATTAACAATCGAAACTGACTCAATAGGAGTAAAGTTTTACTCAACATCCCTAAGCCTTACAAGATAATAAATGCAACCCCTAGTAATTAATTTTTTAGCCTTACAAAAGAGATAAACATACCCTTAACCACTGAATCACGACCTTCTAACTCAATGATGGGTTTATTAGGAAATTAGAACTTAATCTTATGAGTTCTACAATCAATGAAAGCACAATATGAATGTAACTAATCACTCCCAAGAATAATGTCAAAATCTACCATGTCAAGTTCAACAAAATCACAAGGCAAGACTTTATGTAATATAGAAACAAGGCAACCTCTATAGACTTTTCTAGCAACAATAGACTCACTAATGGGAGTAGACACCTCAAAGAGTTAACGTTACATTTCAAGACTCAATTCAAACCTATTAGAAATGAATGGGGGTACTGAAAGATAAAGTGTCACCCCGATGTAATAAATCATACACATCAAAACCATAAATCTTTAACATACTTGTGACAACATCGGGAGTCTCATCCTTCATTTGTCTTTCTTGAAGAGCATAAAACAGATTGTGTCATAGAGAACCTCCTTGTTGGCATCCTAGGGACCCTTTACCTTCATGATTACCACATCCTTGAGGACGGCCATCTCCTCCTTTTTTTAGAACCCTTGGGAAATTAGCAAGTTTGTGGCCTAGCGTTTCACACATAAAGCATGTATCCATATATTGTCAAGAATTTGCCACCATGATTCCTTCCATATTTGGGCACCTAGGAAAATTTGGTCCACTATTTCCACCTTGACCTTTAGTGTTTGGAACCCCATCATTGCATAACCTTTGATTTGAGCATTTTATGACCCTTGTCCTTGTTGATAACGACCACCTCCACCACCCCTAGCACCATGGAATCCACCTTCAAAATAAGCCCTCTTGGACTCCCCATACCTTTTTTTTTCTAAACTTCTCTACTTCATGTTGATCGGTATATGTCATGAGCCAAGATATGTCTATCTCCCTTATATGCATGGCAGTGCAGCACTCTTTATTGACCAAGTTGAATACTTTTGATACAAATCTGTTCATTCTTACCTGAGGATCAATAACCAAGTAAGGAGCATAACTTGAGAGTTTATTAAATTTTAGGAAATACTCCTTCACACTCATGGAGCCTTATTTTAGGTTTAAAAATTCCATCATCCTTGCCTTCCTTAGCTCCATAGGAAAGAAGTGTTCATGGAAGGTGTCACGACCCGTGGGTAGGGCCTAGATGTGACATGGTGAAAGAGTACCTGAAAGTCTTCAATCAAGCCATCTTAGCATCATCGTACACATCATTGGTTCGGAAGCGGGTAATATAACAAATAACACATAATTCTAAGGGGTTCTAGGACTTTAGACTCAAGCTATGAGGATGTCATCGGGAATGGGATTTGCATGAATCACGTAGCACATAACAAGTATATTATAAGGGGCGGGTAAGTGTAACTCAAGCTATGGGGACAAGGAGGAACTTGGGACTTTCCACATAACCACATTCTCATCCAACAAATCATAATAACATAAGCATAATCATAGTCAAAGCATAAATAGTCATAGCATCTCAAATAGGAACATAACATGACGTACAATAGAACTTGATATGTCCAATAATGCCTCTATATAGAATAAGACGGGCCATGACATAACCCGGGCTCACCCTCAAGTCATAAGATAGATAAGACATAATAAAACATTAGATAGAGGAAGGTGCGTTTTTCCCTAGAAGTATAGTGCTCACCACTAGTGACAATCCAAGATTTCAACTAAGTGTCCAAAGGTGGATAGATGTCATCTCCGATCCCTACATGGTTAGGTCATGTAGACAAAGAGTATAGGTTAGCACATATAATGCATTAAGTATGCGGGCATGCAATGCATATGAACATGAACCTACTAAACAATCTAGATAACAAGGGCACGTATATATATAGAAGATGTATATAAGCAAGGAAGAATATTATATTGATATTCTATGAAAATCCATGATGCATGAATGAAAAACCTCATATTCATAGCAGGGATGTGACCTCAACCGACAATAAGAGACACCAAGCGAGCTACTACTTGGAATTGGACTACTTGCCAGGTAGGTCCCAAGTCACCCTAAATAGGGGAAAAACAAGTCATCCCACAATGGGAGAAATCCCATGTTGGCACATGGTTTGACGGAAAAGAGGATGGACCCTTGGAGATAGTCCACCCATACTTCAATCCCTCGATACTAAATCGCAACCCATGGGAATACATATACATATACAAGCTTTCAAACCGGAGGTTCAATACTTTAAATCAATGCAATGCAAAGTTGGTAAAAAAAAATCGTAATTCAAGTGTTTCCATGATTAGGCTAAAAAGACAAACAAGAGTTCAAGTACAAAATCCAAAGATCAATGCATAGGAGTAGCTCATTCTAATAAGTACAAGATTGTGTAAACACCCAAGATGCTCAAATAGCCAAGTCAAGAAAAGATGTGATCACATTCTAGTCATATCCCATGTCTTATAAAAATCAAGTCAAGTCAAGTGGGTCTAAGCCCATAGCAAGAGTTTCATCAAGTCAAGTTTCCATGCCCATGAATGCAAATGTCATGAATGATCAATGAATAACATGGGTAATTGATATCAGCATTTAAATCATTATAATAAAATAGATTCATAATTAAATCATAAGGAAATCAACAATTAAAATCACAATTCATACTACCCATGCTTGAATTGAAGAATTAAAGGGACATGCATATTTGAACCTTCATAAATCCAATGGAATTCAACAAATCGGGGCTTAATGTAACTTAAAATCAATAATTAAATACAACCCATACTTAAATTTAATCAAAACAACAATAGATTTAAAGACCCATTTGCAAAGTAAGCTTAATTTCATAAACATTGAAGAAGAAGAAGAGTTTTGGGTCTTCATGGTTGAAAGGAGAACCATGAATCAATCCCACATACCTTGATTAACCAAGAAGAAAAAGAAGAATTGATTGAATAATAAAGCCTTCACTTGATTCCCAAGCTTAGTCTTCAATGGAACTTTGAGAGTAATTTGAATGAAATTCTAAATGCTGAAGGGATTTTGAATTGAATGAGGGTGTAAGGGCTAAACCAGGAGTTTAGGAGAGCTTAAAATGCTAAAACATCCCTAGGATTAATTAAAAATTACAATTAAACTACTAATTAAACGAGGAAGAAAAATTGGAAATGTCACTGTCGAAGGCCACTACACGGACCGTGTAGTGACTCACAGTCAGTGAGGCCTCACTTGAAGACGAACACCAACCTTGCAATGGATAGAAAAAGTTTGAAACGTCACCCATATAGTCAACTACACAGAACGTGAGGGATCACACGATCCGTGAGCTTCCCCCGTGAAGCCACACTTGATAACAACCTTGCCAACGAAGATTCCATACTTAGAAAAATTCTCCTCTCGGAACTACACGGGTAGCCATACAAGCCATGAGGCTTAACACGGACCGTGAGGTGGTCCATGGAGCCTCCCTTGGCTCAAAGCCTTGAATTCTAGCTGGAAACACCATACGGGCCTGCTCATGGCTCTTGAGCCATCACACGGCCCGTGAACCCCACCATCAAGTTGACGCGATTCCTAGAACGATAACCTTATACATAGAATCGACCTGAAGTCAAAGTCCAGACCGAAACACTTTACCATGCCTCGTGAGAGGTCACACAGCCTGCCTCACCAACCATGAGGTGACACACGGTCCATGAGCCTGTCGTGAGGCAGTGCCTAAGCCAATTTACCTCCTCCTATTCCAGAACGAATCCCTGTGCAGGCAGTTTCACTGGAACGGTCATAACTCCTACATCCAAACTCTGAATTAAGCAAATCCAAATGCATTAAAAAGATAACTCAAAGATCTTTAATTTTACAGGTCATGGCCCACACAGTGCATCCCGTACAAAGAGGTAAGGCCATTTAAAGTCAGTACTCCCCTTAGACGTCAAGCAAAACTTAACCTGCGTGATTTCTTTGAATACGACCATCCAAGAGGGACTTGGGAAACTCAAAAGCCAACCAAGGTAGGTTCAAATAATACCTCAACCAACATTACAAAGTTTGAAATTTTCTGAGTTGTTACATCATCTCCCCCTTGGGAACATTCGTCCTTGAATGGGATAGAACAAGGCTTGAAAGTCTCGATTTAAACAAGAAACATTTCAACATAAAACATAATGCATCATTAATCATTTCATAAAGCCATTTAAAAATCATTACAAAATATCATTCAAATCATTTCATGCACATGTATGCATGCTATGTCATGAAACTCAAGAAAATAATGAATTAGGACAATTCGAAAAAAGATAGAACCTAGTACCTTAGGCTTGAGTAGATTGGAAAAGATAGGGGTATCGCTTCATCATGTATGACTCCGCTTCCCATGTAGCACCCTCCACATGCTGTGTCACGACTCGGATAGGGGGCCTAGATGTGACATGGCGAAGGAGAATCCAAAATTCCTCGATAGCATCTTTACACTCATCATCGGTTTGGAAGCGCGGAAAATAAACATATAACATATAAATTCTAGGGAATTGGGGACTCGGGATTCAAACTATGGGGACATTTTCAGGGATGGGATAACATGAGTTCACGTAACACATAACAATAATCCCTAAGGG
>JBCEWC010016337.1:0-13183 GCA_038996855.1 Solanum aculeatissimum | reverse complement strand
TCTTTAAATTCTTATTTAATTATACTTATAATATTGAATTTTAAAATATATGGAAATAACTGATAAAATAAGGACTTTTAGCCATGAAAAGACTCATAAATCTTTCTTATTTAATAGAGTTCGACTTCTTCTTTATTTGAATCAAGAAAATACTCTACAACTGTTAAGGAAAATTCGAATTTACCATAATATATAGGACCTTTATAAATAAATAATTTATCAAAATTACTTTGGAGTGAATTATTTATCATTTCATAAGTTCATAATTAAATTAAATTTTTTTTTTGTAATATTTGTTATCAATGAGATACATGTGCAAAGCGCGTACAATAAAACTAATATATATATATAATAATAATATACTTAGTGGAATTCCACAAGTGGATTTTGGAGAGGATAGAATTACGCAGATTTTACCACTACCTAAACAAAGGTAGAGAGGTTGTTTCCTGGAACCCTCACCTCAAAAACTCATAAGCAGAATAAACTAGATATGAAAAAAGAAAAAAAGAACGACTAATAACGAAAAGCACATAATAGTATGTAAATACGATAAAATTAACATTTATAAGACAGATAATGACAATACAGAATATAAAGACATGACCAATCCTACTACCCTACTATTCCCCAAGGCCAGACACCAACCTAACCCTACTAACCTATTAACCAGCTACTCTAATTCGAGACCTCTACTCTTTGGTATCTAAGGTCATATCCTCGGTGAGATCAAGTTTCACCATATCTTGTCTAATCACCTCCCCCCAATACTTCTTCGGTCTACCTCTACCCCTCCGTGTAGTTCCTAAATCCAACCTCTCACACCTCCTAAGAGGAGCATCGATACTTCTTCTCTGCACATGTCCAAACCATCGCAGTCTCGCTCTCTTTCCTAATCTTATCACTCATGGTACTCCACGCACCCATCTCAACATCCTTATCTTTGCGACCTACATCTTCTGGACATGTGAGTTTTTTATTGGCCAATATTCCACCTCATACAGCAAAGATGGTCTAACCATCATTCTGTAAAACTTGCTTTTGAGTTTAGGTGGTATCTTCTTATCACACAATACTCCAGAGGCAAGCCTCCATTTAGTCCATGCTATCCCAATACGATGTGTGACATCATCGTCGATATCGTCACTACTCTGGATGATGGACCCAAGATATTTAAAGTTTTCTCTGTTGGGAATAGGTTGAGTAGCAAGACTCACATCAATGTCTGCTTCATCACTCGCAACACTGAACTTGCACTCCAAGTATTCTGTTTTTGTCCTGCTCAGTTTGAACCATGTGGATTCCAAAATATGTCTCCAAACCTCCAATTTATCATTAACTTTAGCCTGAGACTCATCAATCAGTATTATGTCATCTGCAAATAGCATATGTCATGGAACCTCCTCCTGAATAGACCGTGTCAATTCATCCATCACCAAGGCAAACAAAAAAGGGTTCAACACAAATCCTTGATGAAGTCCTATCTCAACAAGAAAATACTCTGAGTCTCCTCCCACCGTTCTTATCCGAGTTTTGGTTCTGTCGTACATGTCCTTTATCACCCTAATATATACTATTAGAACACCTTTTACCTCTAGATACCTCCATAGGACATCCCTCGAAACTTTTTCATGGGCCTTCTCGAGATCAATGAACACCATATGAAGGTCCTTCTTTCTTTCCCTATATTTCTCCATTAATCTCCGAACAAGATGAATTGTTTCAATAGTCGACTGCCCTGGCATGAGTCCAAACTGATCTTCTGAAATAGACACTCATTTTCTCACCCTTATCTCCATCACTCTCTCTCACACCTTCATAGTGTGGCTTAACTACAATTTTAAATATCCCCCTTGTTCTTGTACAATGGAACCATTGTACTCTTCCTCCATTCATAGGGCATCTTAGCAGTCTTTATAATAGCATTGAATAGTTTAGTCAACCACTCTATGTCATCCTTGACCATGTACTTCCAAAAATCTACCGAAATCTTATCGGGCTTGATCACCCTCCCTCTTTTCATCCTACTAATAGCACGTCTAACCTCCTCAACTCTGAACCGCCTGCAATAACCAAAATCTCGATGACTATCGGAGTATGCCAACTCACCCAACTTAATATCTCTATCTCCTTTTTCGTTTAAGAGTTTATGAAAGTAAGCTTGCCACCTTAGCTTAATGGAAGTCTCATGCACCAACACCTCACTCTCCTCATCCTTGATGCACTTCACTTGGTCCAAGTCGTGAGCTTTCTTTTCTCTCTCTTTAGCGAGCCTATACGATCTCTTGTCCCCACCTTTATCACTTAGCTCCACATACAGGTGCTCAAACGTTGTTGTCTTAGCACTCATCACTGTCATCTTCGCTTATGTCTTTGCCTTCTTATAGATCTCCTTAAGCCTTCATTTTTCATCCTCATCCCTACACTCAACATCTTCGTATAAGCAATCTTCTTAGCTTTCACATTGCCTTGGACTTCGTCATTCCACCACCAATCGTCCTGACGTCCACCAGAGGCCCCTCTCGAAATCCCTAATACCTTGATAACTACTTTTCTAATGCAACCAACAGTAGTGTCCCACATATTGTTCACATCTCCACCACTACTCCAAGCTTCTAAACTACTCAATTTTTCTTCTATCTCTCGTGAAAGGGTAGGAGTCAAGCCTCCCCATCTAATCTTCGGTTGGGCACTATTAACCTTTTTCTTTTTTTCTCTCTTGACCTCTAAATTCATCACTAGAATCATATGTTGAGTGGAAATATTTTCACTCGGAATAACCTTGCAATTCTTACAAAGGCTTCTATCGCCCTTCCGGATAAGTAAGTAATCAATTTGAGTCTTAGCTACCGTACTACGAAAGGTAATCAAGTGATTTTCCCTCTTCGGGAAACATGAGTTGGCAATAAACTAACTCAAAGGCTTTAGCAAAATCCAAGAGAGACATCCCGCCTCCATTCCTCTTCCCAAAATCAAAGCCTCCATGAACATCTTCAAACCCGCTAGTGGTTGCCCCGATATGCCCATTAAAGTCTCCCCCAATGAAGATTTTTTTTGTCTCTGGAATGCCTCTCACACCTCATCCAAATCTTCCCAAAAGAGCTTTTTGAGTTCCTCACCTAGGCCCACTTGAGGTGCATAGACACTAACTACATTCACTATATGTTTACCAACCACAAGTTTAATAGATATCATCCTATCATTAAACCTCCTAACCTCAACCACGTATTCCTTAAGATCCTTATCTACTAGGATACCTACTCCATTTATATCCCTTGAACCACTCGAGTACCATAACTTTAACCCATCTACGTCTCAAGCTTTGGTACCTACCCATCTGGTCTCCTGGACATATGTTATATTAATATGTCTCCTCTTAAGGCTCTTCACTAACTCTATGGATTTCCCTGTAAGTGTGCCTATATTCCACGACCCAACTCTTAACTTAAATAAGCTTGTGGCCCTCTTATCACCCCTACCTTAAATAAGCTTGTGGCCCTCTTATCACCCCTACCCCTTACCTTCGACCCCAACCAACGACATGACCCCAATCCACCATTAGATCCTGAAACCACTAAATGAAGAACTAATAACTCACTAAGTTACAAAGATCAAGAAGATACAATCTAGAGAAAATTATACAACTCAACACTACAGAACGGTGAAATATACCACTAATCAAACAATCAGGTATAAATAAACGAGTAAGAGCAACACAATATGATATGTGAGCTCACAAAATATAATAAATGATAAATATAAATTTATGGACACAATATAATAAAGATAGATATAGAAATGTATGGTAAAAAATAACACACAATAGTATGTAAGCACAAAATATAATAAACATATAAACATATGGTAAAAGGCATACACAATATATTAAATAGTAAATATAGAAATATATGATAAAAGGAAACACAACACAATATGTAAAACTCAAGAAATAGAAGGGTACAATATGGAAGATATCACCTGGGCATCGATGGAAAAACTTTTGGTCGGAAACTACTGGAAAAACTTCTGGTTGGAAACTGTTGAACGTCGCTGGACACTCGATTCTTCTTCGTAATCAATTCACTCCTTCGAATAGTGCTTCACATTGTATAGAGTGAATCTTGGTCTGGAGAATAAGAATTTCTTCTGGGTATTGATGAAATTGCATGTAGAAGTAACCCTAATCAATAGATTAATTGAAACAACTTCGATTAAATTCTAAGAATTCAAGGAAGAAGATTGTTGATGATGAAATCTGCTTTTTTTCTCTTTGGAATTTTATCAAACACATTACGTCTCCTTTTTTTTTTTTGAATCTTCTTAATAAGAATTAATGAAGTTTGGAGGGGAGCTGGAGGTGAAAGAAGTATGCATATGAATCAATAAATATAATTGTATTAATGAATACAATTTATATCGATGCATATAATTGTATCAACAAATACAATTGTATCAATGTTGTATCAAGTTCAAGTGTATTAACGAAATACAATTGTATCAGTATTGTATTTCGTAATAAATTGCACTTGTATTCATGTTTACTTGTATGAATCTATTATCATATATGTGTTTGTATTTTGTATTAAGGAAAGAAAACATTCATATGTCGCCATGTGTATCTGTATTTGTATTTGTTGCCTTATGCATTTGTATTTATACTAGTCTTGTTGAGCGTGATCAAAGCGAAAAAGTAATTATCACGTCCTGAGAGGGTACCTTTAGCGTGACCGACACTTAAAGACTATTATTAGCCCCCAAGCAAACCACTAGGCTTCATCATATTTGTTCAATCACAATCTAATAGCGGAAGACATCAATAACAAAGAATACTCAATGAAATGAAATGATACTATGAAAATCAAGGCCAAAGGCCAAACACTTTATCCATTAACTAAGTAAGACTAGTGTGGAAGAAACTAGTTAAACATAACATCCAATCATAACTCGACAGTCTAGTCTATGAAGCCTCTAAACATTTGACTAAGTGGTGCTAATGACAAGTCCATGACTACCTCAAAATAAAATAGAAAAGCTAAACTCAAAACTATAAGATAAGATATGACATCCTCCGAAAGTAGGGGAGGACTCACCAATCAACTGAATGTAAATAGGTCCTCAACGGAGCGCCTGTTGATGACCACTAGTACCTGTCTCTACATCATAAAAAGATGCAGGCCCAAATGGGCGTTAGTACGTGGAATGTACTACTATGTAAAATGGCAGAATAAAACATGTAAAGGCAGAATAACATCAACTCAAATAGCTCAACTCAGGAAGTATGGAACTCAGTCATGAAGTCAAAAGTCTAAGGTAAGAATAAAGTTTAGATAATGACCACTCATGCACCATCTCATTCCATCCACTCAAAGTACTGTCAAGACTTATTTGGGAGTTTCTCTAACCGACAACCATCACCTATGAGCCGGTGATGATACAAAGAAGTGATGTCATTGCCACATCCATCCTATACCTTGTCACATCCATCCAATACCTTGTCAGGGTAAAGAACATCTCATCAATGGATTCACAATAATAACATCAAGTCCTATTTTTAGGACAATAAGGAAACATCCGATTTTATGGTTCAATCCTCTCCTACGCTGGCCACGTAATTATTGAGTTCTAGTTGGACTTACTCTTACTCAATTCGGTGCTCAATACTCTTCCCAAGACTCATTATGCTCATAAGACCTCAACTATATGGTTAACTCATTGATCTAGTCTCATTGGACATTTTTCAACTAAATTCATCACATCAATCATCAACTCATTGGTTATATTCTTTTAAGATTTAGTTCTTGACTCATAAAGACTCAATCATGCATCATTCGAACTCATAGCATTCAAGAAATAATAATAGAGTTAAAGCATTTAAGGATTCTATAGACTCTTTAGGTTCAAATTATACTCATGCATACTCATTTAAATGCAATATGTAAAAAAAATAAGAATTCAGTCTAGGGTTCATGTAGAAAAGCAAAATTATCAATTTCTAGTATTTAATTCATAAAAACTGTAATTCACGCAAAATTATATAGATATACATTAGAATTTAAGAAAAAAATTTCAAAAAACATCCATGGAAGACTCAATTCATCAATAATTCCATCAATTCATGTTATGGGGCACATGGAAGAACAAAATTCATGTTTTAGTTAGCCTTACATACTTGGAAATTTAAATCTTGGAGTAGCTTAGAAGAATCCTCAAGTTCTCTCTTCAAACCCTAGTCTTTTTCTCTCTTGAAACCTTGTTCTACGTTTGGAGGATGAGTTTTATCGTGAAAGAGGTGGTCTAATAGGTTTTAGGACTTGTTTAGATATAAAAACGTCAAGTCTAGGCTTTAAAAGGGTGGAAAAAGACCAAAATAACCCTTTAGAAAAAATTGTCAAAAGTCATCCACGGGTCATTTTTACGGCTCGTGGAACGTTCCATGACTCGTGGGTCACTTCCGTAAACTTTTGAATACATTTTTTAGGTTACTGGAACCTTTCACGAACCTATCCACGACCCGTAGATGGATTCGTAAAGTCTGGGGCTCAAAATTTGATTTTCTGGGCTTTTCCACGAAACTTAACTTTACGGGTCGTACTTCAATCCACGACCCGTATATGGTTTCGTGGAATTACTCTGCTCTGGCAGTGTTCAATAAAATGACCATAACTTTTGACTCCGAACTCCAAATGAGATGAAACCAGTTGCATTGGAAAGTTAATTCAAGGAACTTTCATTTGGTAGGTCATGGGACATATAATTCTCTATGTGCTAAGAGTTATGATTATTAAATTTGATCTTTGCATAATCTATCACTATAAACTCAATTTGTAGGAAGATTTTGAACTCGACTAAGTGCTAGAAGTCTCAAATGACCCTAATATACTTCTCACTTATAAGAATAAGGCTTGAAACATGGGTAAATATAAGAATAAAGTTGTGGGGTATCACAGTAATTTACTATAAAAGTAATTTTGATAAATTATTTATTTATAAAGGTCCTATTTATAGAAATTCTAACACTAATTAGAACTCATGGTAAATTAGAATTTTCCTTAGCGACTTAAGAGTATTTTCTTGATTCAAATAAGGAATAAGTAGAAGTCTATCAAATAAGGAAGATTTAGGAGTCTTTCCACTGCTAGAAGTCCTTATTTTATCACTTCTTTCCATATATTTTAAAAATCAATATTATAAATATAATTAAATAATAATTTTTTAAAAATGGTAAAAAGACGATTTTATCTAAAGTAAAGTTTTTTTTAATTAAGGGCAAAATGTTCAAACAACATTTTAAAAAGTCTTCACGCTTTTAATATAGTATACATTATTGTCTTGTATTTGTATTGGTATGTTGCCATATGTATTTATATTTTGTATCACAGACCATGTCTAACCAAACATCAAATTTTACATCAAGTCCTATTTTGGTGTAAAAATTTGGCGTTTTGGAGCTCCAACCAAACACCAAAATCTACACCATCTTAGTGCAATTTGGTGCAACACTATTCATTAAACCAATTCACTTTATTAAATATTTTAATATTATTTTATTATACAAAACTTTTAATTGAACATTATATAAATTATTTGTTTTGATTAAATCTCTTGTATATTTAATTATTTTTTGTATAATATTTTTATAATATTAATTTTAGATATAAAAGTTAGCTTTTTGAATAAATTAATTTTTCTATGTATGATTTAAAAAAATAAATTTATGTTAACTTTATTATAAACTTGTGAACATATCGCGCGAAAACTTAGCGCGCTTTGCGCGGTATATTACTGTATATAAAATTAGTGTTTATATATATTTTAGTCACAAAGAAAGACAAAGTATATATAAAAATCTTTGCATCGAACAATTTTTTCTTTTTTAAAATAAGTAAGAAAAGTAAACGTGGAAGAAAAAAAAAGCAACAAAAACTTGAAACAAATTGCTGAATTGAAAAAGGAAAAAATTTCAGCAACCCTCAATGTTATATATATAAACTAAAAGTAAAAGAAAATTCAAAATTTATTGTGAAATAAAATATTTAAGACTTTTATGTACACAACATAACAATTACTCCAATATAAGATCTTGTAAAAGATTAAAAAGTGAAAAACCCATAATCACAAATGCTTGAATAATTCATCAAAAATCTGAAAAGAGGTTCATAAGATATAATCAAGAAATGGCCAAAACACAAAAAATCACCATTTTCAGCGACTAAAGACAAAAAATTTCATACCTGAATTGAAATGAAATTATAGAAAAGAGCCCCAGAAAAATCAGTTCAACGGAAGGCTGATCTACTGATAATATCCACGAAAAAAAATCCAAACTGAGTCTAAGTTGCAAATCAGCAAATGAATATGCTTTTGGGTTCACATTTTTTTGTACAAAAAGGAAAATAATCATAATTAATTGTGTATTAGTACAGAGAGGTCGAGTAAGAAGATGAAATTTTTTGATGAAATCAAACAAAAGTATGAACTACAAAAGCAAAGTTGTTAGAGAGACAACCCTGATAGCCCAAAGAACCGTGTGGAGGAGGAGGAGTTTAGGATCAATGGAAGATGGTAGCCATTGATACAAAGTGAAGAATGGGAGAATTTACATTTAGCATCACTTGAAAGAACATCAATAAATGTAACTATAAACGCGACTTTGGTAGGAAGCTCAGAATTTGTCGAGTATCGAACCAGTGTTTTTATTTTTAGGAACTTTATTTGTTCCTAGAAAATTGAAAAAAACCTCAATAAAAGTAATTGAGGATGTTGCGTTGGTGTGGTGCCACGTAGGCGGGTTGATAATACTCTTTTATATATATACATGATTATAATTAGGATATAACTACAATTAACCTTCACAAAAATTAAAAATGCAAACATATAAATTATTAGACAAAGAACAAAATGCATTTTAAAAGAATTTTTTTTTTCATGAAGCTGTTAGTGCTAAAATGTCTCTAATTTTGATGATGATTGTTTGCAAGAATTAAAAAGGAAAACAAATCACTTGGCCAAACTCTAAAGTATGGACAACCCTTCAAGGAAAGAAGGACATTGCAAATCCAAGAGTAAATTTTGGAACAAGGACAAGAAGTTCAAAAAAAGAAGAAAATTAAAGATATATGAGAAAATATTGGACCGACTAAATCTCACATCTATCAAAGAGAATTAAAAAGGAAGGAAACTGAAATATGCAAATCAGATCCATCAAAAAAATCAATCAAGAGAAGAAATATGCAAATCAAATTTATCAAGTGTTGACACCCAATTTTGACCTTTCACGACATAAATTAACTATCAAGCTTTTTCGAATTTTTAACAATTCAAAATAATTATTTAAAATGAATTAAAATAAATTTCAAAAGTTTCTTAGATTTTTAAAACATTATATATATTTCGTATTTATTTTTTATTTCACGAAGATTACTCCGGAGTCCATATTTTTTATTAATCTACAAATTACTTTTCAAGGTGAATTTATTTTTAATTTAACTATTTTTACTTCGTTGATTTCAAGAAGCTCCTTAATTAATTCGTGTTAATTTCGTCTCGTGATCAATTTAATTAATCTATTCAAATTGATCACATTTTTCAAATGGCTACATTTGCAATTTAGGTGGCTATTTTTCTTAAATTCTAAACCCTTAAAACAATTTTCAACATTTACTCCCTCAATTCAACCCCATTAATTCCCAACCCAAAATTCCTTATCTCCTCAGCAGCCCACACCCTCAATTCGGCCCACTTCCTTCACACCCATCCCCAGCCCATCCAAAACTTCACTCCTCCAGCCATATCCTCCTAGCCCCATACCCGGCCCACTTCCCCTTCTTCATCAACTAAACATATACCTCACATACACCCACAAATACACAGCAGCCCTCAACCTCACATTCTCCCGCAACCCCCACACGCACAGTCATCTTCTCCTCCACGCTCCATCAGTCGCCCCTCTCCATACACTGCCTCACGCTCTCTCTGTTCTAGGCGTCTCCCTCTCTTTCTCCTCTCCTCACTTGCTCACACACACACAGTCCCTCGGACCCGACAGCCCTCGTCCCCGCATGGCTCTCTTTCCCCGCTGTCCGCTCCAACTGTCCTCCACCAACGTCTCCCCGTCAATCTCGCTCGACCCCACACCCGACAATTCATCAAATTCCAACAACCAGCGGGTCCCTCCTTCGCTGTCCCGCACCCTCAACGCCCCTTTTATTCAAATTCAAATTTCAAATTAAAGAGAAAAGGTCTCGAATTCACCGCTCGTGGTTTTTTCCCCATTCTTCATCCCCGAATTCCCCTTTAAATTTACTTTTATTACTCATGAGAGAGAGAGGGACATGAAGATGGACAGACAGAGAGGGGAGAGAGAGACAGAGATAGAAATAAAGATAGGGAGAGATAGAACAGAGGGAGAGACAACCGAGAAAAAGAGAGATGGAGAGAACGAGAGAGGGATACGGAGAGAAACAGTGAGACAGAGACAAACAGAGATAGACGGAGGGACAGACAGAGAGGGGACAGAGAGACAGAGATAGCAATAGAGATAGGGAGAGACAGAACAGAGGGAGAGAGAGCGGAGAGAGGGAGAGAGACATACGGAGAAGGAGATACGAAATAGGGAGGGAGACGGAAAACAGAGAGAAAGAAAAACCAGAGAGACAAGGAGCAAACAGAAACATGGGAGAGGGAAGTCGAAAACCAATTTCCGTGGTGTCGAGGCTCGTCACTCAATCTCGTCGTTCCAGCTCGCTGCTCGTCAAAAGGTAACCATTTCGATCTCATTCTTCTCTTCTCGTCTGAATGTATGTCTGTATGGATTAGTTGTGGTGGAGCTATTTGATATTGCGTTTGGTTGTTGTGATTGTGAATGAGAATTTTGGAATCATGGAGTCGTGTTTAAACCTTGAAGGTTCATTTTCAATGTCATCTTTGTGTCTGCTTTGAGCCTGTTGTTCATGTCGCATGGTTGTGATTAAATTGGTTGTCGTATCGTGGTCTCTATACACTGTTAAATTACTGCACAGAACCGAAGAATTATGTTTCCAAACCGTGAAAACTGTTGTCTCTGTTTTCTTCCTTGTTTTGAGTCGTGTGGTTGTTTTCGAGCTATGAAAGGCTGATTTGGCGTCAAATTCGTACTCATGTTTATTGGTTTTAATTGAATCTGCTGCGATATGGTGATTCGCGGTTGACTTGTTGTCGTTACCCGCTGATAAGACGTTTTCAGAACCGCGAACTATGTGAATTCATCTCCTCATTGGTTGCTAAGTTTACATGTATATAAATAAAGATGTTATCTTAGGCTATTTCTCGTCGTTAAGGGTTTGCTAACTAATCCCTACTTTTGTTCGGTTGAAGTATCATTTATGTTCAAGTTATTGTATTTCGCATTCGTTTATATATCTCCCTGAATATCGTTGTACTTTGTATCGAAATGTCTTTCTTAAGTTATTTTCCTGTTTGTTTGAAAGTGAAAACTCGGTAGCAAGGCTTAAAAATGGATATATGTTTGTTTTTTACTATGAACATACCTTTCTCCGTCATCGTTTGAAATTGATTGGATATATTTTTTTATTATTATTTTTGCTTTTAGTATCATGCAATTTTGTCCAGCTTTGCGTATGAATATGTTGTCCTTTTTTTATAATTCTTCTCCTTTCGTTGCTATATTCTAATTCATTTCTTTTTCTTTCTCGTTTCTCCAATCCGAGTCTTTCGGGACTCCCCCATCGCATTTTATGATAAGTGGTTAATTTAAAATATTATGTATTTTACGTATTTATTTTTTGTTTCACAAAGTCTACTTTGGAGATTATTTTTTAATTAATCTACAAATTATTTTTCAAGATTAATTCATGTGATATTTAAATGAATTATTTTGTTTCGTTGATTTCAAGAAACTCTTTAATTAATCTGTATTAATTTCATCTCGTGGTCAATTTAGTCAATCTATCCAAATTGACCACATTTTAAATGGCCACATTGGTATTCCAAGTGGCTAGTTTCGTAATTAAATTTCCAGCCCCTTGAATCCATTTTTCAAATTTATTTGGCCCAATTCCATTTTATTTTCTGCCAACCCACCTTATTCCCTCAACCCAGCCCAAAAATTACTCCCTTCAGCCTCGGCCCAATCCCTTAATCCCCATCACCAGCCCACCATTTTGCCCGCCCCATTCAGCCCACTCCCAATCCGCCCCAGCCCACGGAAACCCAGCCCAAAATCTAACCATACCCGACCCATCCCCACATCTTCTTCATCCCCTATACCCAAACATACATACATTCAACACAACAACATACATACAAACATACGCTCCCCCCCTTTTCTCCTCCATTCACACAGCAATCCTCATCATCTCCCTCACAACTCACGCAACCCTCACGCTCTTCTTCTTCTCTTCATCAACCCGCACACACACACACATACAATCTTCATCTCCCTCACTCGGCCATCTCTCCTCATCTTCCCCGACACTCCCTATACGCACCCACGCCGGCATCCCGACCCCACATACCCCTCCACCAACGTCTATCACTCCCTTTTTATCATTTCTCTCCCACTCCCGACAAGTCTTCAAAATCCAACAACCAGTCGGCCCTACGAGCCCTTTTTCCCAGCTGTCCCGCACCAAATCGACCCCAAAAATCCACATTCGAATTTCGAATTCAAATTCGGAATGGCCCCTTTGTTTTCCTCCTTTTTTCGAGCTCAAATTTCCTCTTTAAAAGTTCCATTTTTCGGAGATATACAGAGGGAGGGGCAGACAGCGAGAGATAGAGGGAGATAGACAGGAGAACACATAATACGAACGGAGAGAGAGCCGAGAGAGCAGAGGAGAGGAAGAGGAAAGAGAGAGAGAGGACAACAGAACAGAGGGAGAGACGAGAGGAGACAGAGAGGGGAAACAGAGATACCGAGAGAGAGGGAGAAAAATGGGAGAGGGGAGACGGGAAACAGAGAAAAATAGAGAGACAGCAGAAACAGTGAGGACAGAGAAGAAAAATGGATAGACGAAAACCAGAAAAAGATAGAGAACATAGAATACCCAAAATATTTCACGTAATCTAATCAATTTCAAAGTTTCAAAGTCGAAGGTTGAGTGTGAACCTTTCTCGGCTCGTCGTCCCAGCTCGCTGCTCGTCAAAAGGTAATCATTTTCGACTTCATTCCCCTCCTTCTTCTTCT
>JBCEWC010016336.1:0-13183 GCA_038996855.1 Solanum aculeatissimum | reverse complement strand
ACTTCAAAGATGCTAAACGGGGCAGGGTAGGGTAGGTCATAATATTAATAGGTTAAGGCTTTCCCCACCCTAACCCGTCCTAACCCGCTCTATATACATCCCTAATGACTAGGCCCTAAGCTTGAGTTGTGAAAGGAAGAACATTTTTTAAAGACACTCCATGTAAGTGTATTTTATATACGATGCCAAGTTTCCAATTATGAAACAATCTGGTCGCTGTCTCTCATATCCGCTAGACCATTGAAATATATAGGAAATTAGATAATATGTGCAAAATTCGAAGCAACGTGCATAATTGCTCCCACGTATTTCTTTTTTCCAACCTCCTGACCAGCATATTCTGCCAGCTTCTAACAGATAATTCAATTTGGGAATGTCACATGCCCATGTTTTATGCCAACGCAGTTGGATCAAAAGGGTGTATTTATGGTGATTTTGTGGGGTCCCATAAATATAAGATGTTTACTTTAAAAAAGAAATACAAGTTTAGGAGAGTAATTATGTTTTTTCTTCTATTAGATGGTTAAACATATCAAGATGTGATACTTAAGGAAAAACCATAATATTTGAAGATAATTTGTAAAGAGTATTTAGACGTTAAAGTTATGTTCGTATGTATATATGATTTTTTTACCATAAATGTTGAACTTGAAAATTTGAGTCTTTTTAGTTTGAGATTTTTAAAATTGAAAATTGTGTTTGACATGCATTATTTGAAAAAAAATTCAAAAATTGGTCAGTCTTCTTAAGAAAACTTCATGTTACCATAAATGTTTTTTCTTGTTTCGACAGATAATTGAATGTCTTGCCATCAAAGAGATAGTACAATACTTAATATTCTAAAAGAAATTCATTATTACATTTTTAAAACTAATTCTTAATATTCTAATTAATGAAATGTTAACTAAGCAAGATATTTAAGGAGATATAAAAAGCAATTTAGATAAATACTTCTCTGATTAAGAATGTAGTGTTGTTTCAATTTAACGTATTAATTCTTCAAATAATATCTAAAGGATTAAAAAGATATTTTCATATATTTTACATATTTTTAATTTAAATTTATAAGAATAACTTTTTGTTACTTTTTAAAATTTTATATCTAATTAAACTAAAAGACATAAAAAAGAGTTAAGTTTGGGACGTTTGAGATGTACAAAAATATTTCGTTAAATTATTTAATCTCATCTTTTATATTAGATAGCAATTTCCTTATTTCAGTATAAATAATAAATAAAGTAATATGATAAATTAAATATGAAATAAAATAATTTTATATTTTATTTTAAAATAATATATTTTTTGTCACACGAATAAAAAGAATAGAGTATTATTAATATGTTTTCCTTATAAGGCTGGCACAATTTTGGAAAGTGTAGTGACGTTTTTGGGTGGGCGTAGAAATTAAGGAGAGAGAAGGACCATTTTGAATATTTGGGGCATGATGGTAAATACTTTATCCGTCCTAATTTATTTATCATGAATATTAACGTTAATTACTCTAAAATTAATAAATACATATATAGATAACAATTTAATTATTTATAAAAGGTATATTAGTCAAACAATACTCTTAATTAATATTTTTTTTTAAATTGTGTCAAACCTTAAC
The DNA here is from genome assembly GCA_038996855.1 of Solanum aculeatissimum. Lineage (NCBI taxonomy): Eukaryota > Viridiplantae > Streptophyta > Magnoliopsida > Solanales > Solanaceae > Solanum > Solanum aculeatissimum. The sequence goes on along the minus strand of JBCEWC010016336.1, from coordinate 11,571 downwards.
ATCACAAATAAATTAGAACGGAAAGAGTAGTTTGTCTTTTTAATTTTAAGGTATAAAACAAAGATATTTTGGGCGTGACTCACCCTACTCTCACCCCTTAGCAGACTCCCTACGCCCAACTCCCAACTCCCAACCCCCAACCTAAATATTTTAAATAAAAAAAAAATCAAAAAATATTATTTTTTCACACCTCTCTTCCTCCAATTTTAAAAAAAAATTAACTTTTTTCACCAGCTCCCTACCTCCATGTCCACACCCAAATATTTTAAAGAAAAATAAAAAAAAATGTAAAGAAAGTAAAATTTTGTAGCACAATTAAAAAAATTTAATTATAAGTTGGAAACTCCTTTTCATTTATATGTATGAAATTGCCACCTAATCGAGAATTTCTCCCAAGAATGCCCCTGGGACAGAATAGAGAAGCGGCTCCTATATAAAGCGCACCTGTCACTCCTATCACAACAATTATTGATATCCTTTCTTCAACTTCGGTCCCTCCTAGTCCAATAGTCAGGTATTTTCCACTCCTCAACTTGTAACTTTTCTTTGTTATTGAAGTGTTATTCAACGGAAAGACTCTGTTTCTTGGGGTATGAAATACTGGGATTTATGCTCTTAGAGTTTGTATGACATTGTATGTCGGTTTCAGTTTTGGCTTCTCTGGCTAGCCTTCTTTTGTTGTGTATGTAGATCTACAGAAAGTTTGTTGTCTTGCCTTTTTTCCCCTAGTAATGACATAGATCTGCATAATGTACTTTTTAATAGATGCTTTATGGTGTTAAAATCAGTAATTTTAAGCACTTAACATGCAGCTTAATTCTGTTCATTTGGACTTATTTGAAAAAAGATAGGATTGATCTAATTACTAAAACTAATGTTTTAATGATTCCCTCATGTCTAGTTCCTCATCTTAAGTAGTAATGTCAAGTGGGTTTGAGTTAATTTCTTTTGTATCATTGGAATTGTGGGTAATTGGATTCCCTGCCTGAAATTTTGCTCTCTTCTACAACAGTCTGGGGTTTATAGAGCAGAGATGAGACACTTTGTTTAGTGGTTGTTTTCTTCGGATTCAAATCATTTCTGGTTAATACACATATTTCCTTTGAACAAGATTTTCAGAATCACTTGTTTATGGACCAATTCTTAATGCAAAAATGTGATTTATTATTGAATATGGAATAATAGTAGATGTGATTAATGATTTGCTTTCCTTTGTTCTCCAATTTCATGTATACAGTCCATAACATGATTTCATCCTTGTGGCAGCTCTATTTGGCCTCTCTTCTTTTAAAATGTCAGATCTTGAGGCTCCCCTTCGCCCTAAGAGGAAGAAAAACATTATGGACCTTCTTGTGCAGTTCAGATGGATCGTCGTTATCTTCGTTGTCCTTCCTCTCTCGTTCCTGTATTATTTCTCCATATATCTTGGGGATGTTAGATCTGAGTGCAAATCATTCAAGCAGCGCCAGAAGGAGCATGATGAAAATGTTAAAAAGGTTGTGAAGCGTCTTAAGGAGAGGAATGCATCTAAGGATGGTCTTGTCTGCACAGCTAGAAAGCCCTGGGTTGCTGTCGGAATGAGAAATGTGGACTACAAGCGAGCTCGTCATTTTGAAGTTGACCTTTCTCCATTTAGAAATATTCTTGACATTGACAAGGAGCGAATGATTGCTAGAGTTGAGCCTCTAGTCAATATGGGCCAAATCTCTAGAGTTACTGTCCCTATGAATGTCTCCCTTGCAGTTGTTGCTGAGCTTGATGATCTAACTGTTGGTGGTCTGATCAATGGCTATGGGATTGAAGGAAGTTCTCACATTTATGGACTGTTCTCAGACACTGTTGTGTCATATGAAGTTATTCTAGCAGACGGGCAGGTAGTCAGAGCTACAAAAGACAATGAATATTCTGATCTTTTCTATGCTATACCATGGTCTCAAGGGACTCTGGGGCTTCTGGTTTCAGCTGAGATCAAGCTCATTCCTATCAAGGAATACATGAAAGTTACTTACAAACCTGTAGTTGGTAATCTGAAAGAGATTGCACAGGCTTATGTGGATTCTTTTGCACCTAGAGATGGGGATCAGGATAACCCTGCTAAGGTTCCAGATTTTGTAGAAACCATGGTGTACACTCCCACAGAAGCTGTTTGCATGACTGGTAGATACGCTTCAAAAGAAGAGGCCAAGCAGAAGGGCAATGTGATCAACAATGTTGGTTGGTGGTTCAAAACCTGGTTTTACCAGCACGCTCAAACTGCACTAAAGAGGGGGGAATTCGTAGAGTATATTCCAACTAGGGAATACTACCACAGGCACACAAGATGCTTGTATTGGGAAGGGAAACTTATCCTTCCATTCGCTGATCAGTGGTGGTTTAGATTTTTCCTTGGATGGATCATGCCACCCAAGGTTTCTCTACTTAAAGCCACTCAAGGTGAATACATTAGGAACTATTACCATGAAAACCATGTCATTCAGGATTTGCTTATTCCACTTTACAAGGTTGGCGATGCTCTTGAGTGGGTCCACCGTGAGATGGAGGTAAAGTTTATATTGTTTTCCATCCAGAATATGAAAGGGAGAATTGGTTTTGTAGGCCACTTGCAAATTTATTTTAGTTTTATGGCCTTTTTATAAGAGAGATTCATTTTACTCCCAAGAGATCCAAAAAGGTCATTTTCTTCCATTCAATTTGTAAGTGGCCAAGAGATCTCATTTGCTCATATGAAATGGCGAATTGGCCTTTTTCCACTAACTCTTACTTTTTTCTGGAAAGAAGGGAAATGAACTAGGAGAGGAAATACTTTTCTGTGCCCTGTGTTTCATATTTCAGAACTTCTGTGATATTTTCTCATTGTACAAGTGCTTCTTTAACAATTTCATTTTTGTTTAGGTGTATCCCATCTGGCTCTGTCCCCACCGACTCTACAGGCTGCCTCTTAAAACTATGGTGTACCCTGAACCAGGGTTTGAGCTGCACCGCAGGCAGGGTGACACACCATATGCTCAAATGTATACTGATGTTGGTGTCTACTATGCTCCTGGACCTATTTTGAGGGGTGAGGTCTTTGATGGTATAGAGGCAGTCCGTAAGTTGGAGAATTGGTTGATTGAAAACCATGGATTCCAGCCACAGTATGCTGTCTCTGAGCTGACAGAGAGGAACTTTTGGAGGATGTTTGATGGAGGCCTGTACGAGCACTGCAGAAGAAAGTACAGAGTCATCGGAACCTTCATGAGTGTGTATTATAAGTCTAAGAAAGGAAAGAAGACTGAGAAGGAGGTGCAGGAAGCTGAGCAAGAGACAGCTGAACTTGAGACCCCAGAAGTTGACGAGCCTGCAGATTGATGATTAGACTAGTGTTCATACTTCCCTGCCTTTCTGATTTATGTAGTTGTGATTGTCTGAATTCTGTTAGTTTCCTTGGTCTGTTTGTCATTGCACCTTTGAACATTTTCCGGCCTTGAGCTTTTTTGTTATTTCCTTTTAACCAGCTGGATTGGATTAGTTCAATATTTATGTGCTTCACCCCCTCCTTTCCAAAATCATACCTGGATTAGTCCTGATCTTCGCATTGGTATATTTTATTTAGGGAAAAGACTCAAATATGTCATCGAACTTTGAGAAAAGACTTATCTATGCCATCTGTCAAAAGTTTGACTCATTTATACCATTATCGTTTTGAGAAAAAGCTCATCTATATCATTATTTTTTAACTTTGGTTTTGCAAAATCACTTAAACAACTTTAATCACTTTTAAATTAGACTTTTTGATCAAATGAAGTCTTTTTGGTCATTTTTCTTCAAGAATATCAAGAACACATGAAGAACGTCAAGAAGTCTCAAATTTTCAACTTCTTCAAATCTTCACGAAATCACTTTAAAATTCAAGAGTAGCGTTCCTTCGAGCTAGATACCAAAACTCAATATCTTTTGAGCTTGGAGTCAACCTAACTCAACAAGGCCCACTTGAAATTTTTCTTCAAAGTTTCAAAACTTTAACCTTCTTTAATAGTAAAATTTTCCTTTCAACTCTAAGTTAATTTAAATTTTGAACATAGACTCAAAAAATACTAAAGAATAAGGTTCTAGAACAAAAACAACAATAAAAATACGAATTAAAGTAAATTTTTAAAATTTTGGGATTGATTTCTCTTTTTTTTGAAATATTTTTTTCACCTAGCGTTGTGAAACTTTAAAGAAAAAATTCAAGTAGATCTTGCTGAGTTAGGTTGAATTCGAGCTCAAAAAATATTGAGTTTTGATATCTAGCTCGAAGGAACGCTACTCTTAAAATTTGGGGTGATTTCGTGAATATTTGAAGAAGTTGAAAATTTGAGAGTTCTTGGTGTTTTTCATGTGTTCTTGACATTCTTGAAGAAGAATGACCAAAAAAACTACATATGACCTAAAACTCTAATTTAAAAATATTTAAAGTTGTTTAAGTAGTTTTGCAAAACAGAGTTAACAGCTAATGACATACATGAGCCTTTTCTCAAACGGTAATAACATAAATGAGTCAAATTATTAACGTATGACATAAATGAGTTTTTTCTAAAAATTCGATGATATTTTTAGCCTTTTCCCTTTTATTTATTTGGAGGGGAACTATGGGGAGTGGCCTTGGGTGCTAATTAACAAGAATGAAAACTGAAGTTTGTGTTTTAAGCTTCATTGATAACAACCGTTTGTTTTATGCAAGAATTTCTCCTTTAGGCTCCCATCTTAAAATGTGGTAAACAACTTGATCTTGATACTTCATTTCCATTGTTGGTTTGGTTAACTGTTTTCAGTTAAAGTCAGATTAATTTTAAAAATTGTTGGTGAAAATTATAAAAGATTACAAATAACAATTGAAATTAAATTGAAGAAAATAAAATTTTCAGGTTGAGGCGCGGATATCTCGCTCTGTTTAAGGAGATTCAAGCCTATTGCAACAAAACTTTTCACCGATCCAGCAATATACTTCTTGACTTGTCCCCTCCAGGATACAACAACCTAAACACAAATGTGTAACTCAACCGGACAAAAGTTGAGTCTCAAGCTCTACAAAAGAACACCTCCCTTCAATTAATAAGAACTTTCTTTTTGACAAATTTTTTGCACTCTATATTTTTCTCTCTTATATTGTGTACCCAAAACAAATGAACACCACTACTATTTATAGTTATGGATGTCTTCTATGCAATGAATCGATAGATAATGAGGTAATTAATAGAGAAGATAAATGACTTATAAGTTACATAGGTTACAAGGTGTAATGGAGGAATAAAGAATAAAATAAAAGGGGACAACAAATGCACTCCACCGTGCATGCTGCCACCAAGTGTCATTGGCACTTCCTACACATAAATGGTAGAGGAAATGTTGTAACCTCAAAGGGCATAACTGCTCAACATGAACAGTAATTCCATATTGGAGTAATGTCCCTAACGGCCATAAAGTAATGTCACATGATTATACCCATTAAAGGTTAGCATACAAAAGAAGTGATACATTTATAATATAATATTAAAATATAATTAACAATCCCCCACTCATTTTAATATTAAAGAGAGTTTATCAGTTGAAGAAGACTACCATGCATAATGAAGGTGCGCTCTGCATTGAACCTCCACTTAGTGAAACAGTAACTTTTACTCCAGAGTCGTAGTGGTCTTAGATTTGAACTATGAATGCTTATTGGAGTAATGTCCCTAACGACCATAAAGTAATGTCACATGATTATACCCATTAAAGGTTAGCATACAAAAGAAGTGATACATTTTATAATATAATATTAAAATATAATTAACAATCCCCCACTCATTTTAATATTAAAGAGAGTTTATCAGTTGAAGGAAGACTACCATGCATAATGAAGGTGCGCTCTGCATTGAACCTCCACTTAGTGAAACAATAACTTTTACTCCAGAGTCGTAGTGGTCTTAGACTTGAACTATGACGGCTTAAGGGAAATAAAATATTACTTCTCACATATAATAATCAAGGTGTTAACATGAGTTTTACTAGTTAGCATATCCCGGTTTCATGAGTGTCTTTGAGAATGAGCCCAATTCTCATAGGAAGCAACCTACTTCCACACTCACATAGGTGAAATCTGTCGAGAGTGCTCCTGTAAAATTAATACTCCATCATACATGCTACAAATTTTTATTAAGAGTTTTTTAAACTCAACCTCCACAACTCACTATAGGAAATAATGCACTTATATCATAGGGAGGAAATAAAATTAGTGCATGTTTTCACAACAAGTCATCATATGATTCATTTTTTCCATTGAACCTGGTTATAGGATCTCTAGTCCCCAAGTTGGGTTTCATCATATATGACTTAGAAATTTATAGGCTTCAATCTCATCCCCCTCGATGTGTTCCAGACCTTTTCTCTTGTTAAGGCCTTAGTAAGAGGATATGCAAGATTATCACAAGATTTGACATAACCAACATTAATGGTACCACTTGACAAAAATGATCTTACATTACTATGTTTCCTCCTTCTAGGTCTGGATTTACCGTTGTAATAACGGTTTTGAACTCTACCAATCGCAACAGTGCTATCACAATGAATTAAAATAGGAGGAATTGATTTTTAAAAATAAGAAATTTGAAACAATAAATCTCTCAACCAATTTGCTTCCTAACTAGCTGAAGCTAAAACAATTAGTTCAGCCTCCATGGTAGACTTAGCAATAATATTTTTCTTTTTAGATTTCCAACAAATAGCACTACCACCCAAAGTAAAAATGTATCCAGTGGTAGAATAGGAATCACCTGATAAAGTGTTCCAATGTGCATCAGAAAAAGCTTTGAGTACAACAAGATATTTTTTGTAGAACAAACCACAAGTTTTTGTCCCGATTAAATATCTCATAACTCTCGTTATAACATGTCAATGTTGATTACCTGTCTGGCTTATAAACCTGCTAAGTACTGTTGACACCCAATTTTGACCGACCTAAACCTTTTTTAGATTGTTATTTGATTAAAATAGATATTTTTAAATAAATGAGTTTACTTCAAATTTTATCCTATAATTACGTATGTTAATATTTTTTAACTTTCAAAATTCGTTCGTTATGTGAAATTTTTATTATAAATTATTTTTATTATTATTGTTGTTATTGGCATTATTATTATTTTATTATTATTATTATTATTCACTCTATTATAATTATTTTTTATTACTAATATAATAGTAGTAGTAATATTTATTTACTTATTATTATTATTATTATTATTATGGCAATATCGTATCTTAAATACATTATAAATATTTTTTAAATATGTCTTGTTGTTTTATCAATTTTTAATTCAAAATAATAATTTTAATATGCTTAATATTTTACATAACAATTTTAGAATATATTATGTATTTTCTTTACATAAAATTACTATTTAAAAATGATGAATCTCTTTATGAGTTTATTTTAATTATTAATTAGATGAAAATTTATTCAACCTCATTCCAATTTATTCAATTCGTGGCCTTTTTAATCAAATTCATTTAAATTCTAATTAATTTCTACACCATTTATTTCAATTCTAGTCAAATTCTTGTGCAATTTCTTTCAATTCTAGCCTGAATTGATTCAATTTGTAACTTAATTTTTAAAACCCAACTCATTTTTATCAAGATTCAATCTCGTCCGTCCATTACTCTGATCCAACGACTGAGGTTAAATCCCCATTTTTTCCTTTTCAATTATATTACCATCCCCTAAAACCCTCAAAATTATCCATTTTTTCCCCTTTTCAACACCAACAACAATGGTCGCACCACTCCTTCACAACCCCACTGTCGTCCCCTCTGAAACTTGCCAGCAAAACCCAAACCGCCGCCGCCCATCATCTCCTTCGTCGCCAACCTCCCTCTCTCCTCTTCTTCCCCTCCGCTTCACCTCTTTTCTCCCTTCGTCGTCGTTTTGCCAACTCTAGCCACCAGTCGCCCCTCCTCTACTCTCTCTCTCCTCGTCTCTTTTCCCAAAACAGCGACCAAGCGACCCCTCGCCTCTTCTCCAAACCACCGCAAAATCAGACTCCAGTCACTTTTCCTCTCTCCTCTGTCGCGGCTTTAATAGCGACCAACCTCATCTCTACCTCGAAACCCCTCATCACTCCGTCCAACCCTCTCCCCCCCGCAAAATCAGTCGCCAACCTCTCTCTCCCTAACCATCATCAACGCCAAAGCAGCCCCTCCGTGCAGCAGTGACCTTCTCCCTTGCCTTTACTTTTCGCCGGGTAGCAAACCCCAAGCACCGCCGTCCTTTTCACCCTCGATTCCCCAAGGCACTGTTGGACAAAGCCACGAGACCACTGAGCTCCAGTCAAGTTTGAATCACTGAAAAAAATAGTTTGGATTTTGGATCATAACGTGTTTGGTTTGAAGAATTCACCTATAATTTCTTATTGTTTTGCTTCTTTGCCGTTGAATTCAAATATGAGCTGACATGATTGTGAGTTGAATGTGTCACCCTCAATTTGATTTTATTCGAAATGACTGAATTGGTTCGGATTCAATTAAGACTTTAGCTTTTCTTGTTAATTGGCTCGTTATAAGCTGTGATGATTTGAATTAGCGTGGTTGCAGGCTCATCAATATGTGATTTTGTCACTTTTGAACAAACTTCCTGATCGATTCGATTCACCCCCACCCCACCCCCCCAAATTGTGATTTTTCTTCCCCTGGACTAAGCTATATTGTTAAGATTAATAGGATTGATTGTTGACTTAGTTAGTTCTAGTTGATTTGGCCAATTGTGTAGTTAAAATTTCTTTCGAATAGTGTGATTTACTGGAATAATTGGACTGTATTTTACAAATTTCACTTTCTTATATGTAACTTTTAAGGGGTTTGATTCTATTTTCCTTTGTCTGTCAATGGTGAGTATTTTTAATTATGATCAATTCCGATTGTGTTAGAGTTAATTGATCTAGTATGTATGGTAATATTTTGGCCAAATCGCTTAGTTGTCTGATTTAATCTATTCCGATTAATTGATTTCTTTTATTTATGGTAACTTTTCTTAAATTGATTTTTTGAGTTTTATTCTTGGCTACTTTGATCAAATCATGGCTATATTCTCTAAATCATTTTTTTATGGTAGTATTAAAATTGATTATGTGATTTACTTGCCTTTCATTGTTCTCCTTTCTTCTAGTATATAAACAAGACTTCTCACTTTTCATGGACTTTTTTCTACAAAAAAAAGAAGAAGACTCTTACACACAGACAGATTCTAGACAACTACAAAAGTTTCTTACGCCTCTCAAAATACTATAGATTATTCTCACTAGATACGTCTTGAAGATCTTTTTTTCTTTTGTATACCTTTGAATATTTTCTTGTTATTGCGGGTTTTCTTCAATACAAAAATCCCCTTTGGCACAAGCATTGCTCGGGATCCTTAAGATTCTTGTGAACTTGACGTGTCAAGGGTGGAGGGTGATTTTAAAATTTGAGATATTATTAATCTTCTATCTTAGTATGTATTCTTCTCTTTTTGGTTGATTAATCTTAAATATCGTAATGTTTCTTTTAGTTTTTGTCTGTGTTTGAGCAGGATTGTTTAGCCCATATAGGAGGAAGAACTCGCCTCGGACGGAAAATATTTATATTTTGTTATCTTTGTATCATTTTCCTTTCTTTATTCTTTTTGTATTAGTTTATAATATTGTAACTCTAATAATAATAAAGTGGGAATTATGGGGGAAGGGGGATCTACGTGCTATGTGTTTATTTTATTTATTTGTGTGTGCGTATTAGATACCCTGCCTATAGAACTTAATCGCTTAATTTTGTTTAGTGTGCTAGCGGATAAATTTTATTACTATCATATATGATTCACTCACCTCATTATGTTTTGAAACCACCATTATTTACTTAATTTTACATGACCTTAAATTTGAAGATCATGCTTTTAAAATTTAATAATATTTTTATAATAATAAGACTTATTAAATATTTTTACACTTTGAATATATATATTTTGTGTCATGTTAAATCGCATTGTGATCATGTATGTTAAATTTTAAATATTTTTTTCACACCCGTAATACCTATAGAATTTCGAGTTATAAAACTTTCATTATGCATTTTAACATATTAAAAATGTGCAAGTTTTAAATAACTTTGTTTTGAGCTATAAAACTCAAAATTATACTTATAAGTTATATCTTTGCCTATCACGTGATTTAGAATACTTGTTTAAATTTTAGCATGTTACAATACTTATCATGTTTAAATATTTTTAATATACCCTTTGGAAGTTATTGGATTTAACTTTAAAAATGTTATTTTGAACTTCGATTAATATTTTTCAAGGCTTTTAAAGAAAAAAAATAAGAATAATAATAATAAAATCATAGTCATGTACACACTTAGCATGCCACACACTTTGTCCTATTTGTGTCTTCTAAGCATGTTAATTTATTAAAGGCATATTTAAGACTTTGAATGCTAACTGCTCGTTTTATTTGTTTTGACTAACGCGTGTCTAAATAGGAAACTCTATATTCTCCTTAAGTCTAGAGCCGCCAAATTTAGAAAAGTCCAATGCCTCTTGGACAGTAAGAGGGACGTTAGGCACTTTTAGGAATCGTTAGATTTTTCATTCTCTTTTAGTAACGCCTTTTAAGTTAAATAAAAATAAATTAAACTTAGGAGGGGTAGGGGTAGATAGGACCCTCGGAAATGATGATCAAAACTCGAGCTTTGATGGGAACGAGACCTTGGTTTTCGTTCCTTGGCTTAAATAAGCCATGTGAGCTAAACACGACAAACTTGATTTGTCTTCCGAAATATAAAAGCCGAGTAAACTGATCCGAGTGGAAATAAATCGCTTAGTTTCAATATTTCTCTCCTTTGTTTATTCCTACTTGTTTGGGATAGATTAACTCTTCTTTTAATTGTTTAATTATTTGTTTAAATTATTCTTTTATCACTTAGATAATTTTTAGGATAAACTTTTTATAAGAGACCTTCATTTACAACCCACATAGAATAGAGATACGATCGGGACCCGCATTTGCGGACCTCGAGGGGTGCCTAACACCTTCCCCTCAAGGTAACCTGAACCCTTGCCTAGTCTCTGGTTAACTTTGATCCTTAGGTTTAGAATTAGTCCTAGAAAGGTGTTCTAATGCACCTCAAATCATTTGGTGGCAACTCTTCATTCAACAAATTTAAATCCCAAAAGAGTCCTTGCCATAACGTCGTTCAGATTCCCGTTTCCCGCGAGGAAAAAATGGAGCGCGACAGAATGGCGACTCCGCTGGGGACTTTAGGTTCTAACCAAAACGTATTTTTATTTCTATGTGAGTCTTAATTCTCTTTCCTTTTAATGTTTTCTCTAATTGTTTTACTTACCTTGTTTGTTATCACTTCCTCCCTTACTAACTTCTTTCCTTTTTCTCCTTCCCCCTTTTTCTCTAACACCCCTCTTCTTCCCTTTTAAGTATGCTATCCCCCTAACACCCCTCTCCTTCCCTTTTAATTATGCTATCCCCCTAACACCCCTCCCCTTCCCCTTTAATTATGCTATCCCCCTAACACCCCTCCCCTTTCCCTTTT
>JBCEWC010016335.1:0-13184 GCA_038996855.1 Solanum aculeatissimum | reverse complement strand
AACCCCGAATTCTGCCCCAAGACTCTTTTCCTAATCACTACTCCCCTTTCGGGCAAGCAGTGAATACAGGGTTACCTAAATGCGTCGACTCATTTAGGTTTAAATTCAATTGAAGATATCTTGTGGTGTATACTGTGACCACTACTAACGTTACCCCTAAATTTGCCTATTTTCTTCGGTGATCATAGTCCCCATAACCCTAGTTATGGGTTTAGCCTATCATGCTTGTCAAATCTAAATTAAAACAAGATGAAGAGAACATGATTTACACTTACGGTTAAGAAATCAGCAAAATCACAAATTGTATTTGCAATTCAACGAATCAATCGTAGCAAAAAGTTGCAAAAGTAATATCTCAAGTCTAAAATCCTCTTGTCCGTGACCTAGCAGTCCTAATCATCTAAAAACGACCTAATAAAAGTGTATTTATATGATTTAAAATAAATCCTAGACAAAATTAAAAAATCGGGCTTCGGCACGCAAAACCGGCAACTACACAGACCGTCTACTGTTAAACGGTTCGTGCCACCTTCCATCTGGGCACACTTAACTCCTGCGCTTCAACCGTCCATCTATCAGCTTACTGTTACATTTACCGATCACCAGTAACGGACCGTGTATCGTTACACGGCCCGTCAAACTGTCCGTCTGGATTTCCTTTGATTGTTTCTCACGTGTACATTTTGGCCATAGTTCTGTGATGTTTAACGATGCTTGAGACGGCCCGTCAATCCTCCAACGGCCCGTCACAAAATCCATTTACCTTCACTTAGACTCAATACATTTATACTTCAACGGCTGACATTCTGTCACGTTTAATGAGCAGGTACACGACCCGTTACCAGGTACACGGGCCGTCACTCCTCCAGTGAGTTCTGACTTTGCCCATTTTTGCCTCATTTCAGCACTGGCACTAGCTATTACCTTTCACGGTCAGTTCCACGGCCCGTTAAAGGGTGCACGGTCCGTGAACCTGACCGTTTGGGATACAGTTTGCTCCATTTTGTTCTTTTTTCGTGCCTTACCTGATTTTCCTGAAAAATGAACTATACACAACATTAAACGCAACTATTTTCTTGAGAATTCGCAAAGATTTCATTTAGAAAAGTGTCAAATGATAAGCGTTTTCGTGACTCATCAATTCCCTTGAAGAGTTATATGACTCACCCCTCTGTATGCTCTTTTCCATTCCTGTACTTTTATTTCCTAGTTTTCTAAGAGCCTACTTTGTTGTAAGACCCAAGATATCTCTATCAATGAAGATTATGTTGTTCTGAATCCGAAATGTGTTTAATTGGATTATTTATCATTGAATTATTTGCAACATAGGCCAACCTCTAGCAAAAAGAGGCTTCATATTAGGATGTATCTTGAATGTCTCCAACTTGGCGTATATATGTGTTACATATTTGCTATATATATATATCTTTATTTTCTTTTCCTTTTCTTTAAAATATCTCCCGCACTAATATAGTTTTGATTTTCTTTTCTTTTTTTTTTGTTGGTTATTATTTATCCCAAAAGAATGTTGATTTGTGTCGACTTACAAACTAGCTGACTCATGATACAACCTTTGATCTAAAAGAAAGATGACTGATGGAGAAGAATTTGATGTTACAACAAACATAATGATACCTATAGAAAACCCCGGAGGTTCTCAAAATACGACTCAAAATGATGGGAGAATGGCTCATATGGCACAAGGATTGGAAACCCTAAGGGAGGAATTACGTTAAGTACGAGACTTGGCCAAGCTCTCAGCTACTACTTTCCTAACTTTCAAAACACCTATTTACTTTCCAAAAACTGACTTGCCTTCCACCGACTTACCAAACCTACCTAAGAAAACCCAACATCCCTATCCATGGTCAATCCCCACAAGCTCCTTCATCAACTATTAGAACCGCTCATAACCTCCCTACTCAAGACCCCACCATGCCTACCTACCCAGCGATGCAGCAGATATTCAGGGCACACATTGTCGCTCCTTACGAGCCACATGTGTTTCCACCTGTATATGTTGTTGAAGCCCCTACTTTAACGACACCAGCCATGGGTAGAGTCCCGTATGAGGTCGATCAATACGTAGAAATGGAGAAAGGTATTTTCTTAAAAGAAGAAGAGTCAATAAGCATCCAACTTTATGATCTAAGAAAGGCATTAAAAAGCTTGTAAGTCACTAGGGGAGCAGAGAGCTAAGATTATGATGACTTGTGCATTCACCCCGACATTGATATGCTAGTAGGATACAAGCCGCCAAAGTTTGAACTATTTGATGGGAAAGGTAACCCTCATGCGCATTTGAGGGCACATTGTGATAAGCTAGTCGGTGTGGGGAGGAATGAGAAGCTAAGAATGAAGTAGTTCATTCAAAGTCTGTCCGGAGAAGCCTTGACTTGTTATACACATCAAGATCCTCGCAAATGGCGTGATTGGCAGGAAATGGCTAAGGATTTCATGACTCGCTTCAGATTCAATATCGAGATCACCCCAGACAGGTTCTTATTAGCCAACATATAGAAGAAACCATCTGAGGACTTCCAAGAATATGCAAGATATCGGAGAACTGAGGCTGCTAGGGTTTAGCCACCGCTGGATGAGAATGAGCTCTCTAAGTACTTTATTCGAGCTCAAGAAGGCATCTTCTTTGACAAGATGATGTCAATGATGGGCTAGAAGTTTGTCGAATTGGTCAAAATGGGAGACTTTATAGAAGAAAGCATCTAATCTTGGAAGATTCAATCCATGGTTGCATTGCAAGCTACAAGTAAGGCCATACAAATGGGATCTATCGGTCGCATCAAGAAGAAAAAGAAGGATGTCTCGACTTTCACTTACCACCATGGAGATCCATCCCACTAATACCCCAATAATCCTAAAATTGTTGTGCATGCTCCATACATCCTGTACCCAGTATATAATACTCAACCACACTATAATCCACCCCGAGCCCCAGTATACTAAAATCCACCAAGACCATATGTCCCTAGCCAAGCACCAATCCACCAAAACAGACCAGTATATACACCAAGACCACGTCTAAATCTTGAACCTAGAAACACTCGCACCTACACACCCATTGCCAAACCTTATGCCCAATTATTTGAAAGATTGAGGACAACATAGGTGTTGTAGCTGATTGAAGGAAAGCTCCCTGATCCAATTCCTAACAACTTTGATGGAAACAAGCGATGCACCTACCACTCAGGCATCCAAGGACAAGACAATGAAGATTGTTATGGGTTAAAGAATCAGATAAAGTCCCTGATCAAAAAGGGTATAATAAAATGTACTTCAGCACCTCCAAATGTGAACAACAACCCTTTGTTGAATCATGAGAATCGAGAAGTCAACATGGTCAGCCTAGAAGAGGAATATGAGTTGGAAGGAACTGTCTGGCCTGCTTGGGATATTGAAGAAGTTGCCACTACATCTCTGGCATAACCTATTATCATAGTCCAATCGAGGGAACCTTTGACTGTTCAAACCTACTTACCAAGAATTGTGGTAACAACTTTAATCATCGAGAAGACTAAGTATGACACTAAAGAAGTCCCGTGGGATTACTAAACAGAAGATAAGGGTAAGATAATTGATACTATTGTGGCTAAAGATAATTGTTGTTGTTGTTATTATTATTATTATTATTATTGATAACTTTTCGCTTTTTGTTCGATCGATTATTTTAGGAATATTATTTCTTCTAAAAATTAAATATAAAAAATACATATATATGAATGTTCACTATTTGCTTTTACCGATTTTTAGAAGCTTATGGCAAATGAATATCGTTTTAAAGTGTTAAATCGATTTTTGATTAAATAATAATTTTGTTATTGAAATAAGTATTTTTCATACATTATTCAAAATAGGGAGCTTAATTAATTAAGTTTTTTACTAATCCATACCAAATTTATTTTAAGAATGACCAAATTTTGTCAAAATAATTAATCTTGCAAAATAATTATTTTACTTATTTAACAATGGCTATTTGATAAATAAATTATCCATAATTTAAATAGGATTAATTAAGCAAAACTTGATAATCCAAGTCCTTTTAAATTAGTCAATCTGTGTGTGCCACGTAGGCAAGTATATGGATTGTGCTTCTTTATCTCTAATCTCAACCCTCAATTTAACCTAATGGACCATATTAATTCGGATCCTACCATATATATATGTGTGTGTGTGTGTGTGTGTGTGTCTTTTTTTTAATTCCCTAATTTATTTGTAATTGTCCGATCAAAATGATCGGACGACCCCAATTAATCTAGACCTCTTTTCCCAAATAAGGCATCCCACGCTTCTAAACCTTCTTCCTCACCCCACTTTTCCTCTTCCCCTTTCAGATCACCATCACCTCAGTACCCTCACCCACGTTGTGTTCCCCTCTCCTTTTCTAGAAATCCACCGAATTTTGACTCGATTGGGCCCTATTTTTTCTTCTTTCACATCACCATAACTGCCTGACACCCATCACCATAGCCGTTTGACACCCTTTACCGTCGCTGCCCTATCTTTCCCTTTTTCACATCACCATCTGACACTCGTCGCTATTTTTCACGTATTGCCTGCCACCATCGGTGTGATTTTCGTTCAAGCAATCGATCAAATCGTGGGAAAAGGTAAGATTTTGAAAAAAAATTGAAAAAAATCTTTACCTTATCCCTCTCCCTGGACAGAAATCCCTTCAATTTTTGGTTCAAATCTGGACTTCTTAAGTCCAAATTTGCCCATAAATGAGGAGGTTTTTTTGCCTCCAAGGGGACAGATCGAACCAACTAGAGAACCACTGAGAATTCATAAAAGAAAATAAATTAAAAGATAAACGAGAGAAATCAGAAGGAGTTCATTAAAAAAACTCTTAAAAAGGGGTGACAACACACTTCGGGAGATTTCAAGAATTGTTTCATCTCCTTTCCTTGGTTTCAGTAATCGAATTTGAGTTCGTAAAAGAGTTTAAACTTGACGTTGAGGTCCTTGTTTTCTGCTCAACACAAGGGCTAGAGTTCCTATTTCGAAACTCAATTTGGCCTAAAATATAGGCCAACAGCTATTAGGATCATCACACGTTCAGAGCCTCGTAAATTAGGAGTCAATGTTCCTCGGCCTCTTTGTTACTGTTTGGATTACACCTTTATGTTACTGCTTGGATTACACTCTCTTGATGCATTAATTGATTTATGCATGTTTTATATATGAATGTTGATACTAGCTAACGTTTCTTTGTATTCTAAGATTATTTTTGAAAACTAGTATTATTAACTAACGAATCTAATACTGCGTTATAAACTTTGACAAATTTTTAGAATTAACAACGAATTTTTTTTGCAATAGGCCAAAGTTCTTTAAAAAATTCATAGATGTTTGAAAGTAGTTAAAAGGCCTAAATAATTATCTTTAAAAACAATTTGCTTATCATAATAAATGTTGACCTTGTATTTTATAAAATTAAATAGAATTATAGAATGAATCCCAATAATTAGGCCACTTTAGGTTTTAAGTTCATCTTCTTAAAATATAATGCAATATTTTCATTGGGTCATTTTAAATCTTTTAATTTTTTAATTTTTTTAACAAAATAGAAATAAAATTGAATGTATTTGAATATTTTAAATTCTTCGATTAATTTCTTATGAATTATTATATCTTTTTTTAAAATAAATATGACTTGGGTATTATGTTATTTTCTTAACATGACCTTTTGAGATTTTAGAACTTTTTTAACAGGTTTAATAATACAAGGTATGTATATGTATACGTCATTCATAAGGTACATATTTTATCTTAGTCTTAATTATTATTATTTTGTATTCACCGTGTTTTTATAAATGTTATTTATTTAAAGAAAAATATATAAAAAAAATTACACCTTATCATATATTTTTACTACAATATATAGCTATTGTCATTTTATCACTACATGAAATAATGAGCCCTCATATATTTTGAACAACATATTTATTTTACATGAAAGACTACAAACTTTCCTTAGTATCTTGACATTTTTATTTTTTTCACAAAACTCCATTTTGTTGTGATTCTTACACCACATGTCACATATATATGTTTGTATATTTACACCCTATCTATTATCTCATTTATTTATTACTTTTCTATGTTTACATCTTAATTTCGTACATATATAGATAAAGTAAATAAGTTTTCATACCTAATATTCTTATGAATTGGTTACAATAAAATTTTTATAGGTTCATTCATCTATATGATTTTAAGCATACTTTTTTTTTAAAATATACATGAATTCTCACACATTTCAAGTTTATTTATTTATTATTTTAGTTATTTATTTTATTCACATAACAAATAATATATTATTATTAAAGTTTTTTCACAAATATTATAGACAGTACGTATGACATACCTTGTATTTTGCTCCTTTTTCTACTCAAATTAATCAAGTTTTTTTTCACTAATTTTAAGAAAAATAAATGAATAATTTATCACAAGTTATTTTTCCTAAGTTAAGTGTAAAGACTATCTTCGGATAGACTCTAAGGGATGGTTAACACCTTCCCCTTGAGTAACCAAAACCCTTACCTAGACTCTTACTGGTTTCGCAAATCAAAACAGAGTCTACATTTACATTTTTTTAAATTGGTTTCCTAATATTCTCTTTAAAATTAGGTGGCGACTCTAAATAATTTTTTTTCCAAAAGACAAGAGAGAATCACCACATGATGTTGCGAACTATTTTGATCGGGTTCGAAAATGGGGCGCGACACACCCAATTAGAAAATCAGAAGAAAATAGTGAGGGTAAACACTCAATTTTATAAAAACAATGCCAGGAACCAATGCATGCACCTGAGGTCGTACTACAATTACATATGAAGAATAGTCAATGCAATGCATGTCATCACCAACATCCAACCAACGTGCACAATCACATACAAAGTATTACTATAAGTACTTGACCCCTAGAGCACAAAAACAACTCAAAAGTATCACCGATCTCTGATCAAGGCCTAGGGCTCAAATGTACCCCACAAAGTCAACAAAGATACCAAAAGAATCTCAACTCTAATGAGTATCAATAAGGAAATTATGCGGAACAAGTGTGAAAAAAATCTATAGCCTCCAAATTCAATTGAAATAAATCCTCGATGATACAAGCACAATTAACCCCATCAAATTGTTATAGAGAAAACATAAAGAAACCTGGCACTCAATTTGAAAATAGGAACAATAATTACTCACAAACCTAGCCAGATGAAATGATCAAAGATACATCACGACTCCCGAACTAGGGAAGGTTATTAAATCTTAGAAAATTTCCACAATAAGCACTAAAAGGATTAAGGATCACCCCAAACTCATTCTACACTATTACTTGACCACAAAACACTGACAACTACTCTAAATAGGCTAACAAGGTTAAATTAAGGTGTAATTAACAATTTTTCCAACTCAGCTAAGAATTCCATAAGGGTAACCTAGTCTAAGGTTCTATCTGAAAATAAAGAAATAGAAAGAAGGATTGAAACCTAACCCATCACATACAATCCAAACCACACACAATTTATACTAAGTAGTATCTTATAAAGCTCAATCGAAAGGAAGTAGACTATAGTCTACCTCAAAGTAGAACATACGCGCTCCAAGTCCACTTCACGATAGCTTTCCATACCTGAATCACCTTTAAATGTTGTCACACTATCAAAATATCAATCACCTCGTCAATACAGGCGTTTTGACACCAAAATTGCTTCTTTTCAAAGATGGACCCAAATTGGATCAAAAATAGAATTATGGGACCCACAAAAGAAATCCTACAATTGACTCCATAAAAGGGTTCTAAACGTGTTATAGAGCTTGCACCTTAAAATGGGACACAAATTGATGCTCAAAAAGGGAGAAATTATCCCAAAAATTAAAATCACCATTAAAACTTGAACCTAAGTTAGGGAAGCTCCTTTGAGGCAGAATTTACCTCAAATGAAGATTCAATAGTAGTTTTTGACCATACCAATGTGTTTTCCTCGAACCACGCAAGATAGCCTTTAAAATCGCTGAATTTGGAACTAAAATGACCAAGAAACCTCCCTTGGAAGTTAGGGAAAGAAGTTCCTAAAAAGGAACTTAAAAGGAGTTGCAGTGTAACTTAAGCGACCACCCAGGTCGCAAAAGCGACCGGCCTCAAAGAGGCGGGCCTCGCTAAAGCTAGCCCTTTGGTCGCAAGGGCGAGGGTCGCTTAAGCGAACCTAGGTGACATAAAAGCAACCACCCTCCCTTTGGTCGGCTATCGCTATACTAATGCCTTAGTCTCTTAAGCGACATTAGATATCAGTTAAAATAACTAATCAATCAACTTCTAAATTCTCTGGTGTGCTCAAGTTTCGTTTAGAACTCCATATGCACAAACAAACTATGTTATCCCACCAAATTCGACATTTTGAAATTAATGGTATAACTCAAAATTTCCAACGAAGGTCATTTAGATAAAAAATAGGTCCCACACCCATGCACCATTTTAACCAAAATCCATGAAAGGGATTGAAATAAGAATGAAAGCCTCAAGACATGCACGAAAGGTCTTCTAGACCAAAGTCGACACTATGGAGCTAACCACATCGATAAAATTCTTATTCGAGTGTGATTTCCAAGAATATTGACCAATGTCAATTTTGGATCAAATTTTAATAGCCAAAACGCTAAGGAGTCGTTTGGTACAAAGATGAATAAAAAGGGATTAATAACGCATTGATTAGGTAATGCATGAATTATTTTTCATCAAGTGTTTGGTTGATTGCTTTCTATCTAATCGTGTGTTTGGTTTAAAACTCCAACAAAAGTTTCTTTCTAATGATATCCTTGAACTATTATGAAATTTTATATTTTATGGAATTGGATAAAATAGATTATTTTATTGTGGCTTCTAACTAGTTAAGAGAACAACAATTTTGTCGTCATGTTTGCTATTTTCTCACTTGAATTATTTGAGGATAAATAATTGTGATACTAATAAATTGATCACACATAAAATGCTAATTTTCAATTTAATAAAGATATCATTGATGGAAACGTAGGTTTCCACTGAGTGCAGGGACCAGGTCTCTCGTAAGAACAACAATGAATAGAGAACAACTAGAAAGCAGTAAAAGCAGCAAAGTAAAATAAGACAAGTTATTTTACATGAAAACCTTTGTGCTCAAGAGAGGAGAAAATCACAACTTGTACTCACAAGATTTCAACCCAACTCCATTAATCTTCAAGGGAACAAAGTTTCTGAAAACAACCTCTTACAACCAAGGAACCTAACTCTAGATCTCTTCCCCTTCACTGTGATAACTCTACCACAGGTACAAGCCAACTAAGTAGGTACTCCGCTACCCACTAAATTGACTAACTCTAGCCAACTTAGACTTCAACACTCTTCATAGGTAACTCTAACAATGAAAAGCAAAAAGCTTGCTTTAAGTATCGGATCCCTTTATAGTTTAGGAATCGATTTGCAAGATGCAAGCACCAATTCAACACAATGAAGTATACAAAGTAAAAATATAACTCTAATTTTTTCTTCTTTAAGTGTACTACTCAAGAGCGTCACCAAGAACACTTACTCAATGTGTGTAGAAACCCTCAAGAATTTCTCTTCAAGAAAGGTTGGGTATGTATACCCAATATCATCACCATTTGGAGCAATTCCATTGGCTAGACAATTTCTGCATAGCAGGCTAATGCGCACCAACAAATAAGAAACTTGCAGGTGCACATTGTACTGTTTGTCGAGTGTCGCTTTGAGGATCTCAACACACATAGGACCAGGTCCCTCATCTGTTCTCTGTTCCCATAGTTTGTTAACTCATTAAAACATCATAACATCAACCATCTACTTTTAAAATAAAAAGATGATAAACAATTGTAAAAATGAATAAACCATCTATATTTATACATAAAAATTTGCAAGTTGTAGTTTTAATAAAGTTTATATCTTAAAAGGTCACTCAACTTTGAGAATTTAGCTAACATAGTCATTGAATTTTATTTTGTATTAATAAAATCACTCAATTAGGCCTTTGTATCAACAAAATCACTCAACTAAATTAATTATTAAAAAATTAAATTGACATGATAAATTTTTTTTTGTATATTATATAAATATAAATCCACAGATAAATAAGATTTAAAAATTTGGCATCATAAATTTTTTTTATATTATGAAAATATGAACTCACAAATAAATAAAATTTGCAAGTTAATTTATTTAAATAAATTTATTGGAATAAAACTACGAATAAAAAACATAAAATCAAGAAAATAAAAAAAATATTAAAAAATTGAGGATATTTTTGTCTTTACATATTTAATCTATGGTAATAAATCCTATGTATTACTAATACCATCAAATGGAAGGTATTAGTTAATACCATGTAGGGTGTATTAACTAATACGTGAATTAGTTATACGTAGGCCCAAAATTTCTATCAAATATAGTATTAAATAATATCATATATAATACATGGATTATTTCCCCTAATACCTCCTACCAAACAACTCCTAAATGGTTTAAACTTGCACTGAAGGCCTTGGTACTCGAGCCGACTATGCTTCTAGCCTAATTTGACCATTTCACAGCTGATGGAACCGTCCATTCTAGGGTCGTTTATCTGCATTTTTGACCGAAGTCAACTTTTCAAGTTATAAGAATCTCCAAACACGTAATGTTGTAGAAAATTCAAATGAGCGACTAGGCGACTGAACTGTGAGTGTAAGCAAGTGATAAATGGCTTGGAGTTGCTGCAGAGAAACTTTAAATGCTAAAAAAAATAGAGAGATGAGGAAATGACCTGGTGGGTCATTACAACAATCAAGAAAATTCTGAATTTATACCATTAAGAATTGAATTATATAAATTGTATATTTATATAATTGGGACCCACGAGTTATACAAACAAAACAGATAATGTATAGCCATTTTTATTAAACATTAGTTGCGAATTGGAATTATAAAAATGTATAGCTATATTAATTGATCACTAGTATATATTTGCTTAGTTATGTTATCTTGTCTATAAAATACTAAAAAGTCGTTTGGTACAAAGATGAATAACGCAGGGATTAGTAATGTAAGGATCATTAATGCAAGAATTAGTAATGTAAGAATTATTTTTTATCAAATATTTGGTTCATTGCTTACCGTCTAATTTTTTGTTTGGTTTAAAACTCTACAAAAAAGTTTCTTTCCAAATATAAGCTTAAATTGTTATTGAATTTTCTATTTCATATAATTGGATCAAGCACTATTACTGGATAATTTTTTTGTTGCCTTCTAACTAGTGAGGAGAAGAACACTTTTATTACTATGTTTGCTATTTTTCCACTTGAATTATTTGAGGGTAAATAATTATCATCTTAGTAAATTAATCGGTCACAAAACTTCAATTTTTAATTTAATTAGATCGTATACTTTTAAAACTGAAAAGATGATAAACAATAGTAAAATCAAATAAACCATCTATATTTACACATAAAAACTACAAGCTATAGTTTAGGTATCGAGTTAATATCTTAAAAGATCACTTAATTTTGAGAATATATCCAGCAAAGTCATTGAACTTTGTTTTGTATCAACAAAATCACTCAGTTAGGCCTCTATATCAACAAAATTATTCAACTAAATTAATCATCCAAAAAAGTTTGACATGCTAATTTTTTTTTTTATGTTATGTAAATATGAACCCACAAATAGATAAAATTTTAAGATTTGACATGAAAATAAAATAAAATTTATAAGTTAATTTATTTAAATAAATTTACTAGTGCAAACTATAAATATAAAACATAAGAAGACTAAAAGGATTTGAAGGGTATTTTAGTCTTTATATAGATTAATTCCATAATATGAAATTCTATGTATTACTACTACCACCATATAGAAGGTATTAATTACACATCCTATAATACTATGTAGGATGTATAACTAATACATAGATTAATTATACATAGGATCAGATCCGCTACCAAATATAATACTAAATAGTACCATACATAATTCATGGACTATTTTCTCCTAATACATACGACCCCTAATAATCTTCGTCAAAAGTAAACAATAAGAGTCTGCTTGGAAAGTCACCTAGTAATTGAAATTGATGTAATTAATTAAGTAGTAATTATTAGCCTAGTAATTAAACAGTTGAGTGATTACCATTAACCTATTTATTTGTCATGATATGATTACACTGTAATTACAAATGTTTTGCTTCGTAGTGCAAGGACAATCATAAGGTTTAGAAAATATTTAAAAAATAAAAACTAATTATCTAAAATTAAAATTTATATTAGACAAATAAGGACCTTTATAAATGATATTAAATATTTAAGATATATATTATCCTTTAAAAATATATTAATTAATAAACATATGTTCTTAACAACTATTATAAAAATATTTTATTTATATTTTAAAAATTAATATATTTTAATTAAATTGATAATAAAATTCAAAAGTGTAAAATTTCGGTGAACATCATAAAATGCATCTTTCATAAAAAATTTAATATTATAAATGTGAATATTAAAGAAAAATAAAACGTAAGACTATAACTTTATTCAATAATGAGTTCTATTTTAATTTAAAAGTTAAACTAATAAAATAAACTAGTATAAATAAAAACATAAATAATTCAAATAATTGTATGAAATCGCATGAAGAAGTAAAGGCTGAGGATAAAAAGAAAAAAAATATAAATAATATAAATATATTTTAAAAAATATAAGAATACAAAAAATAAAAAATAAATAAAAAAATAGAAATTAAAGGAAGTTTCATATAATTGCATATCGTAATTATATTAATTCTTTACGCTCCTTTGAAATTGAGGAGTGTAAGTACGACCTCTAATTACACCCAATTTCTCCCTTGTCAAATAATGACTTTGTGTACCAAACAGTAAGGGTGTTAGGGGGACCGGTTTTCCTCCGGTCCAATTCCCGTTCAGGTTGATCCAGTTCCGGCTGAACCGGTAAGGAACCGATACCAAACAGTACCGAAACAGGTACCGGAACGATCCAGGATTTTTTCCGGTTGTTCCGTTCCGTTAGTTCCGATTTCGGACCGGTACTGTTCACCCAACGGCTATATTGCCGTTTTAGCCCAAAAATAACCGTGGGGGGGGGGGGGGGGGGGCCCTAACAACTTTTTGGCCTCCCCCCCCCCCC
>JBCEWC010016334.1:0-13184 GCA_038996855.1 Solanum aculeatissimum | reverse complement strand
TCTTCTATGTAGAGGCATGTTTTGGACAAATCTTACTCTTATACGTTAGACTTGTATGTCGGATATTCGGTTTTGTAGTATGATTCTGTGTTCCACTTGATCTATGGATATGTTCTCATGTTATGATTTTGGCTTATATTATCATGTTTAGGTTATGTCTTAAATGTTAAGTATGATGTATGATTATATGCTACGTGCAAGCATGTTCCTCTCATTCCTGAATTTACCCCCATAGCTTGAGTCACAAGCCCCTAAACCCTTAGAGCTTATGTGCTACATGTTTAGCTTCCGCGTTTCTGAACCGATGATGAGTGTAATGTTGCTATGATGGCTTGATTGAGGGTCTTCGGGTCCTCTTTCGCCTTGTCACATCTAGGCCCCCTATCCGGGTCGTGACATCCATCCCCTAGCTCCACTTTTTGGATTAACCCATGGATCCCTTCATGAGTTGTGAGCCTCCATACGGATTGTGTCCCCTCCTGTATAGCCCTACCTTAGCCAACGTTTACCCTTCCCTTTCCAAAATACTTAGTCCACAGATAGTCCTATTAAAATGGCCATAACTTCCACATACGAACTTCGATTTAAGTGAAACCAATTGTGTTATGAAGATAACTTAGAGTGATTTGTTTTGATAGGTCATAGTCCATATAGTTCATCTTGTACCAAGAGATGTAGCAATTCAAAGTCAATCCTCTTATACAATTTCAGAAAAAATTCTCCCCACACGATTCCCTTGAATACAACCACTTAAATAGAACTCAATATCATCACTACACAGCCATAACAAGTTCAAAATGGACCTTGATGCACTAGTATGATGTTCAAAAACTTTTGGGTCGTTACAGATAATTTGGAGGACATATTGGAGAAGGGTTTTATTAGGTCTAGCAAGTCACCTTGGGGTACATCAGTTTTTTTTGTGAGGAAGAAGGATGGGTCACTTATAATCTGCATTAACTATCAGAAAATCAATAAGGTCACCATAAAGAACAAGTATCCCCTACCAAAGATAGATGACCTATTTGACTAATTGAAAGGGGCTAGTCATTTTTCTAAGATTGATCTTTGATCAAGATATTATCAAATGAGGGTGAGGGAATGTGATATTCCTAAAATGGATTTTTGGACTAGGTATGGGCATTTTTAATTTGCGGTGATGTCTTTTGGTCTTAATAATGCACTGGTGATATTTATGGATCTCATGAATAGGGTCTATAAACCCTATCTTGATATATTTGTTGTGATATTCGTTGATGACATCTTGATTTATTCCTAAAGTAAGGAAGAGCATGTGAAACATTTGAGGGTAGTGTTGTAAATTTTGAAGAAAGAAAGTTTTTTACTAAGTTTGATAAATGTGAGTTTTGGTTAAAAGTGGTTGCATTTCTAGGGCATGTGGTGTCCAGTAATGGAATCAAAGTAGATCCTAAAAAGAAGAAAACAGTGAGAAATTGACCTAGGCCCTTGACTCCAACATATATTAGGAGTTTCATGGGCTTCGTGGGGCACTACCAAAGACTTATTGAGGGGTTTTCATCAATTTCTTCACCTTGGACAAAGTTGACATAAAAGAAGGAAAAATTCATTTGGACTGATGAATGTGAATAGAGTTTTCAAACATTAAATGATAAGTTTACATTCATTTCTATTTTCGCCTTACCAAAAGGGTTTGAAGGGTTTATTGTCTATTGTGATGTTTCAATAATAAGTTTGGGGTGTGTATTGATGCAAGGTAGGAAGGTTATTGCTTGTGCTTCTAGGCAACTAAAAGTGGATAAGTGAAATTATCATACCCATGACCTTGAGTTAGCGGTCATGGTATTTTTTTGAAGATATGGCATCATTATTTGTATGGGGTTCATGTTGATATTTTTACCAACTACAAGAGCCTTCAATATGTGTTCACCCAAAGAGATCTCAATTTGAGGCATAGAAGGTAGTTGGAACTCCTTAAAGATTATGATATGAGTGTATTATTACCCGAATAAAGCTAATGTTGTAGCCGACACACTAATTAGAATATCCAAGAAAAGTGTAGCCCAAGTTGAGGAAGGAAAGAAGGAGTTGGCAAAGAAAGTTCACCGATTGGCTAGGTTAGGGGTTAGGTTGGATGAGGACGAAAATAGAAGTATGGTAGTTATAGATGGTTCCAAGTCTTCCTTTATTAAAGAGGTCAAATCCAAGTAAGACCTTGACCCTGCTTTGTTGGAATTGGAGGCATTGGTAAAAGAAGGCAAGGTAGAGGTTTTCTCCTCAGAGGGAGATGGTTCCCTTAGGCACCTAGGTAGGTTATGTGTGTCAAATGTTGATGGGTTGAGAGACTCGATTTTAAGGGAAGATTATAATTCATCCTATCCTATTCACCCTGGTTCTATAATGATGTGCAGGGATTTACAGAAGTGTATCGGTGGGGTGGTATGAAAAGAGACATTGTAAATTTTGTAAATGGATGTCGTAAATGCTAATGAGTCAAAGTTAAACATCAAAGGCCAGGTGGCCTAGAAAAAGATATAGAGATTCCTAATTAGAAGTGGGAAGAGATCAACATGGATTTTATGAATGGTTTGCCTAAGACTAAGAAGCATTTTGACTGCTTTTGTGTTATCATTGATAGGATGATGAGTTCAACTCATTTCCTATTGGTTAGAACAACCTATAGTGTCAAAGATTATGTTAAATTATATATCCATGAGTTGGTGAGATTGCATGGAGTTATATTGTCTATTATTTCAGATCATAGTGCTCAATTTACCTCTTACTTTTGGAGATCTTTCTAAAGAGGCCTTGGTACTAAATTAAAGCTTAGCACGACCATCAACCCACAAACGAATGGTCAAGGCAAAAGGACCATTCAAACTCTTAAGGATATGCTTAGGGCTTGTATTTTGGAATTTAAAGGTAGTTGGGATGAGCATTTTCTAATCATTGAGTTTGCATAGAACAATAATTATCACTCTAACATCGAGATGGCGTCCTTTGAGGCCTTATATGAGAGGCATTGTAGATCCCTAGTTGGGTGGTTTGAACTGGAAGGCATGGCTTTGTTAGGTCCGTATTTTGTTATGGAAGATTTAGATAAGTTAAGGTTGATAAGTAATAGAATAAAGATGGCTCAAAGTAGACAAAAGTCCTATTCCAATATTAGGAGGAGAGATCTTCAGTTCAAGGTAGATTATTGGGTGTATTTGAAGGTCTTACCCATGAAGGGAGTAGTTTGATTTGGCTAAAAGGAAAAGTTGAGCCCTTGATACGTTGGGCCTTATAGGATCTTGAAGAGAATTTGTAAGGTTTCTTATGAGTTGAAGTTTCCTATTGAGATGAGTATGATTCATCCGGTCTTTCATATATCCATGTTGAGGAGGTGTGTAGGTGACCCAAACTCTATTGTGCCTTTGGAGGTTGTAGGTCTTGGGGAAAATTTTGGCATATGAAGAAGTCGCAGTTCAGATATTGGATAGGCAAGTGAAGATATTGAGGAACAAGATGTAGCATTCGTTAAAGTCCTTTAGAGGAATCAACAAGTTGAAAGTGCTACTTGGAAAGCGGAAGCGGCCATGAAGAAGAAACACCCTTATCGTTTCCACTATACTAAAGCCTAAGATATTGAGTTAATCCTATTAATGGTGTCAAGTCATGTAATTCAGCTCTTCTATGTCATGTTTCATCCATACATACTCATAGTAACATGTTTTGATGGTATTTGATGTATAAATTATAGCTTTCATGAAAATAATATTTAAATTGCATTAATGCATTCATGTTGGGTAATTCAAAATATTTTTAAGGTAGATTTCTTGAATGTCATAATTTCTGTATGCTTTTTGGAAAACTCGAGTTCGTATTCTTTTTCAAGAGGCAAAATTATATAGGAAAATGTTATCCCTCAATTTTTAGGTCAACCGTATCGAAAAATATTTTTTTCTTGAATTTGTACTAACCAAAAACCAGAACTCATTCCTAGGATATAATAAGGGAAAATTGAACTTCGCACAAAAATGCTCTGTCCTAAACCTACGGCAAGACGCGTCAGTGCTCCCACCAAGAACAAATTTTTTTGAAATTTTTCAGATTCAAGTAAGGGCAATTGGGATATATCCCAACATCCATATAGACGGGAATCCTCAAAAATTCAATCATTTTTAGTTCTATTCCTCTCATACACTCTCTTAAATTCCTCTCAAAACCTCCTAAAAATCCCTCATTCGAAATCATGCAAATTCTTAGGGTTTCAAGTTTCTCCATTGAAGGTCAAGTTTCAAGATGTTTTCCCAAGTCTCATTCATCAATTTTAAGGCTTCAATGTATGTGGGTTTCTTCGTCCGTTGGTTTTTTCACTCATGGAGCCCAAAACTCCCTTGCAATAAAATTTCTTGATTTCAAAGCTTATTTCTTCATGGGTACTTCCTATTATTCATTATAAGTATGATTTAAGTTGAAAATTTTCAATTGTTGGATTGAATATGCTTGAACACTTATCAAGGGTTTATCCTATGAGTTGACTCATAATTATTAATGCTCTGCATAATATAGTGTTATGAAAATTATGGATTTTAAGAAAAATTTCATGATATCCAAATTAGGGGTTTACTATGATGATGGTGGGTTATTTTGAATTGTTTCTTAATGATCATGTTCTACTCCCTTCATATCTTATACTCTTGAATTTTATGATTTTAAGCTCATATTCGTATACTCACCATGTTTTGAATAAATTTATATGAGAAGCTTCTTATGTTGATCAAAGGTTTATTGCAAGATATGGAAGCCATGAATGTTGTGAATGTTTAAGGGCTAATAAGCATGTTATAAATTTATGTGAATGTTATGAAAGTTATGAAAGATATGGAGCCCTTCTCTGACGTTATAATGTTATGGTTTGATGAACTACTCCTATGAGGGAAAAGACATAAATTCTCTCCTAAAGTTGTCCCTAAAAGTCAGTTACACTCTAACTATTTAAGTGAAATATTACACACCTATACTATGCCAAAGTGAGTTTATTTGACCCTTCCTACACCAAACCCAGATATTACGCAGAGAGTGAGACGCACTCACCCTGTTAGGCTGCCAACCCATTTCATTTTCAACCATATCCGTCTCATTTCACCCATATCCATTCTATTTCGTCCATTCTATTTCACCCAAATCTACTCAATTTCTCCTAAGAACATACAAATCTAACCGTCGATTTTGACCATAAATCTAAAAAAATTCTAAAGATTTCTTAATTTAATGGAGTTTCTCAAAGAAAATAGAGAGCATATAAGACCCATTTGGATTTGTTTCCATCATGTCTATCTCTTTGAAAATAGACTTCTTTTTTCAGAGAGTTTTAATCTATGACAATAAGAAAGCATGCCAAAATTACTCCGCTCCACTACTATTGTTCTTCCCCATTTCTCCAACAACATGGTGCCATTTTACAAACCCACCATTGTCAGTTCAATCAGTCTCCATGGAATATCATCACATTCCCCATTGAAGATGTAGAAAACGATAATATTATTAACCACCACACAATACTTCTTCAATCAACTCACAATCTGAAAAAGGAAAAGATAGAATTATGAAAAAGAGAGAAAGGAATAAGAAGTTACCCTTGAATCTCTAGAATTTAGTTGAAAAACTAGAGTTCTTAAGGTTTTTGGTTGAATTTGGGTGGTGGGTTCTATTTGTTTGAATTATACAGGATAATATCAATTAAAAAAAATTGATTATACCGTGCAGACGATCTAAAAAAGAGTCACTGAAATGCGTTTGAGATTTGGTGCAAGAAAGGTTAAATAAACTCACTTTGGCATAGTATAGGTGTGTAATAGGTCACTTAAATAGTTAAAGTGTGTAACTGACTTTTAGGGACAACTTCAGAAGGGAATTTATGCCTTTTCCCACTCCTGTGATGATACTATGAATTACAAAGTTATGCATGATAGGATTATGAATATGATTTAAGTATTCCATAGAATGTAGGCTTTGCACTGAGAGGACCTTGGTAGATTGTCATTGTCCCTTAACTACATCGTCATCGTAGGTTTGTCAATTGCATATTACATGATTAACCCAAAAAGAACCAGGTGGTTTCTTTAAGGTACATGCATAAATAATTACCAAAAAGGCATAGAGTTTTTGTAAGGCATATTATCATATATTAATCGTAAAAGGTAAAGTTCCTATAAGGCTTTTGTAAAGCTCTCTCTCCAAAATAGGGAAGTTATCGTAAGGTGAGGAATGATTTACCTTAGCATGTAGACCACTCCTTGTCTGGCATTGAGGTAACATCGTGATTCCAAATAGTAGCTCACATGGTCTTAAGTATTAGTTAAAGTCTCTTCCATATATGTATGCTATGTTATGAGTTTTGATTACCTCCCATGCATGTTTTGACTAAGGCATTGATGATTTATGTCTTATTAAGCTTGTTATCTTTGTATATGATTATGAATCTTGATTATTATGGCTTATGTTCTCTTTTTGCATAACATCTCACATACTTAGTACATTCCAAGTACTAATGCATACTTTTTGCCTACATGATCTAACCATTAGGGACTAAAGCTCCTATTCATCCACCTCCACATGGATAGTTGGTTTGTAGAAGTCTTACTTATGGTGAGTCCTCTATTTAGGGAACAACAACCATTTTCTATCTTGCCTATGGTAAGACTTTATTACTTTTATTATCTACTTTTGAGGGTGAGCACGGGACATGTCTTGACCCTCGTTCCACTCATATTTAGAGGCATTGTTGGATGATTTGTGATGTATGACTCGAGCAATGCTTATGTATCTATGATGATCTCTCTTTAGTCCCTATCCCTTGTATGTTGTTACTTGATATTGATGGCAAGTGGTGCCCTTTCTATGTCCCTACTCTCTATAGAGTTCGTCCTATGATCCCTTCCCTTAGTTTACTTGTTAGAGTTTCATGATGATGATTCCTTATCCCCTCTGTCCCCATAGCTTGAATCCTAAGTACTCAATACCCTTAGTTTGATTGAATGATGCTTGAACTACATTTCCGCAACCAAAGATGTGCTTGAGTATACTATGAGGCTTGTTTGAGAAGCCTTGGGTTCCCATTTATCATGTCGCACCAAGGCCCTAGGCTCGAGTCGTGACATTACTCACCTCTATTTAAAGAAGTTCCACCCATATATCTATTCATGTAACAATTTATCCTCTCTCTAGGTCTCTTTCTCTCTCTCTTTGTTTTTCATTTTTCTCTATCTTCTTCTTCACTACTTTTGTTCTCTTTCTTCTTCGTCACTTTAACAAAAGAAAAAAAAACCTTCTTCATCAAAACTATTTTACTGTTTATTCTATCATATTTGATCTAAATAATATTCTCCCATTTCTCCATCATCTTCTACAAAAGTTTGTACAGGTTAAATTTATTATTTATATGCGCTCTATTTTTGTTAGCAATATACAATCTATAACATTCATTTTATATATATAGTTATACATGAGATTGATTTATAATTTAGTAAGCTTCTTGTTATATTTTTTCTTCGATCTTGTTATGTTTCTATGTGTATTTCTGACATGTTTTAATTTAAAACATTAGGTGAAAGTAATTTCCTTACAGTTTTATTCCATTTGAGATTCAGAGACAATTGTGACATATATTTTCCTTCATCTTCCATTGTAGTAGAAGCTTGTACCTGTGACACTAGTCTTAGTTGTTTTTAGATTGTGAATCTTTTTCCTTGTTGCTTGTCCATACATATTTAGACTGTTATTTCCACTTTAGCATGGCTTGGCTTGTTGGGTTAAGGCAAGTGTCATCACTTCTGATTTTGGGTCTTGGCATTATTGATTCCTTATCTTTTCAAACTTTATATTTTTAAGCTACGTACTTTCTTATTCCATATTCATGCTAGAGGCTTGTAAGACTTGGAATATGTTAAACTTTATTTCGTGCAACTTTATTTAGTATTGTTCCCATGTTACTCTTATGATTTTCCATTGCTTGTGTGATTGTTTTATTACCTTATATCATGCTTATGCTAAGAGGCTTGTTTGGGATTCTTTGAGGTTGTATTCATCGTGTTACACCTAGGGTATAACTTGGATAACGGCAAGATCATAGTACGAGTTCTTGCTGGTGATTTAAACCTCATGCAAAATAACTTTTAGCATTCAGAGATTGGGTTAAGCTCCTAGCATCCCAAGAAGCCACTCTCCCTCTATTTTGAATAGGACTAGACTTTGTTTTGCTTTTCAAGGTAGTTCTATGTTTATTATAATTGTATTTTCTTGTAGACCTTATTTTGCAATATTAACTCGAGTACTGACAGGTACTAGGTCTTTGGAAGTTTTGTTATTTTCATTTGACCCTACTCTATCTTTTATTTGATATCTTATTTCTCATTTTCATTATATTTTTCTTCTGTGTGATAGTCTATTGCCTTTGATTGTGAGCTATGGGTTAGACTCACCAATTGGTGCAATGTTAGTAGATGCCTTCATGACCTTAGAAATGGGGCCTTTACATTTGCTTATTGAAAACCTTATTCATTTTAATAAGGATAAATCTTGAAGAAAATTTCAATATCATATTTATTTATGAAAAACTACATATTGTAAAATAAAAAAAAAAGATAAAAACATAACTTATTTTGAAATGAAGGAAGCAATTTTTGTTATCTACATTAATTAAAAATATAAATTTAAAGAATAATCTCTTTACACTTGGTATTATTTCTTATTCTTGTCTATATAAATATTTAAAACTGTTAGAAAAGTTTTGACTACCATTATAACTGCAAACACTTGAATGGTCAATTGTTTACAATTAATTAATAAATGCGGGGACAAAAAGAGAAAGAAGAATATAGAAAACGTCGGTCCCGGTCAGTCTCATCTATGGATTTTCTTTCAATGTATGAGAATTTTGACTGAAAACTTTTTTATGGAGTTGCAACTATCAATTACAAAACAAAGTATTGCTATTCAAGTGCAGTCATTCATAGGTGCTAGCTACTTTAATTACTATTTGGATCCCCAATCTGACACCAGAAAATTAGGATGGTACAAAAATTCACTTTTTCAATAATTTAAGCTTCCAAAAAAGTGTTAAAATTCATATTTACCATTTTAAATCTCCAGACTTCAGTTTTAATCTTTCAAATAATTCAAAATAAGCTCAAAGCAACTTACAAAATATAGTAATTTTCACAGATAAGGCCAAAAATAACCAACCAGGTCATTACATCATTCACTACTAAAAATAATATTAGTCTTTGAACATAAAGAAAAGAGGAGTATCTGAAGCCTAAAAAAGGTTGGGATATCTGGCCCGCATACCAGATTCCAACTCCCAAGTAGCCTCATCAACAGAATGGTATCACCACTGAACCTTCACAAATGGTATCTCTTTGGATCTTAATCTCCGGACCTACCTATCAAAAATAGGTATAGACTCCTCCTAAAAGGTTAAATACAAACCCAGCTGAACAGAGTCATAAGAGATCACATAGAACTCACATGGAATATACTGGCGAATCATAGAAAGATGAAAATTACGATGAACAAATTATGATCTCGATGGTAATACTAGCTCATAGGCAACCCCACTAACTCTTCCCAAAATCTCTAATGGGCAAATGAATCGGGGACTAAGCTTGCCTCTCTTCCCAAATCACATCACACCCTTCATGGGTGAAATCTTTAACCACACACTGTAACCAACAAAGAACTCCATAGGCCTAGTCCTCCGGTCAAAATAGCTCTTCTGGTGACTTTGAGCTTTTAAAAGCCTACCCTGAATCAAATGAACCCGATCAATGGCATCTCTAAGTAGGTCCACATTCAACATATCTTCATAACCTGAGTATAATCGTCCAATGGGTGATTTATACCTCCGACCATACAAGGCCTTAAATGGTGTCATCTGGATGTTAGAATGCTAATTATTATTATATTCGAACTCTACCAAAAGTAGGTGTTAGTCCAATTAGGCACCAAAATCAATCACACAAGCCTGTAGTATATCCTCTAACACGTGAATGGTGCACTCAGACTGACCATTTTTTTGGCGGTGGAAAGCCGAACACAAATCCACTTTAGTACCCAAACTAAACTGTAGAGCCCATCAAAAGTGAGAGGTGAACATAGATCCTCTGTCAGATACTATAGACATTGGCACACCACACAATCTGACTATCTCCCGGATATACAACCTAGCCAACTTCTCCACACTGTAGCTAGTCTTCACTGATAAGAAGTTAGCCGACTTGGTCAAACAATCAACCCCTACCCAAACTGAATCAAACTTACCCAATATTATGGGAAAACCTATAACAAAGTCAATAGTCACTCTTTCAAACTTTCACTCGGGAATGGGCATCTTTTGCATCGAACCACTGGGCTTTTGGTGTTCATACTTGATTTGTTGGCAATTCAAACATTTTGCCACAAATTCAGCTATGTCCCCTCTTATCCCAAACCATCAATAATGTTATTTTAGGTCATGGTATATCTTATCTATGTCACAGTGGATGGAATACCTAGAACAATGGGCCTCATCAAGAATCAGTCTCACCCAATCTCCCACTTTGGGTACAGAAACTCTATCATTTACCCTCAAAACACTCAAATAATCAATAATAGTTGTCTTAGCTTCACCCCTCAACACATTGTCACGAATCAAGAAAAACCTAGGGTCCTAAAACTGATGAGCACATATCGGATCAAACAAGGAAGAACTAGCCTCAACAAAAGCAAAAATACTATGGGGAGGAGAAATATCCAACCAAACTATCATGACCCGGAAGGGGGCCTAGTTGTGACATGGTGAAAGAGAACCCGAAAGTCCTCGATCAAGCCATCATAGCAATATCACACACATCATCAGTTCAGATACGTGGAAGTAAAAACATAACACATAAGCTCTAGGCTTTGGACTCAAGCTATGGGGATGTCGTCGGGAATGGGATGAACATGAATCACATAGCACATAACAGTTATCCCTAAGGGGCGGGTAAGTAGGACTCAAGCTATGGGGGCATTCTGGGTTAGGGGACTTTCCACATAAGCACATAGTCAACGCACGATGCCACCATCAAGTCATAAGCATAATCAAATACCATTTCCATAATCAAAGCTCATAAACAAAAATATCTCAATAGTCATAATATCCAAAAAATACAACCCAACGTACAAGAGTTTAGTTTGTCCAACAAGCCTCTACATAAGATAAGTGGGGACTCTACAAAGTTTGAGGCTCCCCTCTGGATACATAAGTAAAGAAAAACAAAAGCAATACTATCTAGATAGAAAGTGGCTATTGCCCTTGAACAAAAGGACTCACCACAAACAATAGGCTTCAAGATGATCACACGTCGTCCGGTGAAATATAGAAGTCATTTCCGGTCCCTACGTGGTTAGAACATATAGACAAAGAGTATGAGTTAACACAATAAAGCACTAAGTATGCGGGCATGCAAATGCATATGCACATGAACCTATAACAACCTATATGACAAGGGCAAATATATAGAAGTGAATATAAGAAAGAAAAATATATTAATATGCCATGTAAAATCATGATGCATGAATTGCCATAGTGCTTATATAATAGAGGGGATGGAACCATAACCGACATCCAAATCCATGTAAGCTACAACATGAACTTTCCCAATCTTTCTCGGTACTAAGTCATCATCCCATAAGAATACGTATACATATACATGCTTTTAAATGGAAGCTTGACACTTGAACATGATATCATGCATATTTGGGCTTAGAAGCCAAATCACTTTCATTACTCTTATGCATACTTAACAAGATACAAACACATTTCACAATCATGCATCATGAGCTAAAAAGCCAAACAAACATACATGTCAAACTTCATGCATAAGAGTAGCTCCATACTTGTCATATCAGTTATGTCCCTTCTCATCCCAAACCACCAGTAATGTTATTTTAGGTCATGGTATATCTTATCTATGTCAGGGTGTATGGAATACCTGGTACAATGGGCCTCATCAAGAATCAGTCTCACCTAATCTCCCACTTTGGGTACACAAACTCTATCATTTATCCTCAAAACACTCAAATAATCAATAATAGCTGCCTTGGCTTCACCCCTCAACACATTGTCATAAATCAAGCAAAACCTAGGGTCCTCAAATTGATGAGCACATATCTGATCAAACAAGAAAGAACTAGCCTCAACAAAAGCCAAAATACTTTGGGGAGGAGAAATATCCAACAAAACTATCACGTTCCGGAAGGGGGCCTAGATGTGACATGGTGAAAGAGAACCCGAAAGTCCTCGATCAAGCCATCATAGCAATATCACACACATCCTCAGTTCAGAAGCGTGGAAGTAAACACATAACACATAAGCTCTAAGGGAAATGGGGATTTGGACTCAAGCTATGGGGATGTTTCCGGGAATGGGATGAACATGAATCACATAGCACATAACAGTTATCTCTAAGGGGCGGGTATATATAGAAGTGAATATAAGAAAGAAAAATATATTAATATGCCATGAAAATCATGATGCATGAATTGTCATAGTGCTTACATAATAGAGGGGATGGAACCATAACCAACATCCAAATCCATGTAAGCTACAACATGAACTTTCCCAATCCTTCTCGGTACTAAGTCATCATCCCATAAGAATACGTATACATATACATGCTTTTAAATGGAAACTTGACACTTAAACATGATATCATGCATATTTGGGCGTAGAAGCCAAATCACTTTCATTACTCTTATGCATACTTAACAAGAGACAAACACATTTCACAATCATGCATCATGAGCTAAAAAGCCAAACAAACATTCATGTCAAACTTCATGCATAAGAGTAGCTCGATACTTGTCATATCAGTTATGTCCCTTCTCATCCCAAACCACCAGTAATGTTATTTTAGGTCATGGTATATCTTATCTATGTCAGGGTGTACAGAATACCTAGCACAATGGGCTTCATCAAGAATCAGTCTCACCCAATCTCCCACTTTGGGTACACAAACTCTATCATTTACCCTCAAAACACTCAAATAATCAATAATAGCTGCCTTGGCTTCACCCCACAACACATTGTCATAAATCAAGCAAAACCTAGGGTCCTCAAACTGATGAGCACATATCTGATCAAACAAGAAAGAACTAGCCTCAACAAAAGCCAAAATACTTTGGGGAGGAGAAATATC
>JBCEWC010016333.1:0-13184 GCA_038996855.1 Solanum aculeatissimum | reverse complement strand
AGGGTTTAGGGGATGATTTAGGGGTTTAGGATACCTTAAGGGACCAAAAGGGGGCTTAGGAAAATGTTAAATCACGACAATACCATTAATAAACCAGAACTTTTCACTGCACACAACATCCAAATGACAGCTACAGTGTCGTGAAGCTGTCCCACGACTCGTTCACCATGCCGTCCAACATCACTTAGCCTTTTCTTCAGCGCGAACTTTCGGAGGACTTTCTAATACACTTCACGAACCTATAAATGGTCCGTTTAAGGTGAGCAATCTCGTGAAAGTCATCGTAAAGCCTTTTGTAACCTTAAAATCCTCAGCCAAGCCTTGGCCTAGCCACTATCCAACTTCACGGGACAGTGGATGGGCCGTCAACACTCAAACGAGCCGTTCAAGGCATCATGAGTTGGGACTTAGCTTATGGATGGTTCCAGGCCACCCCAAGCACACTGTGACACCTCACAGGACCCTAGACGGACCGTCCAAAGTTTCACGGTCCGTGCATATGTCCTTGGCCATTTTTCTGATCCTATCTCCAATGGCTTCCGAATTTTAGACAGTCTCACTGTTTTGGCCATATCTCCCTCATTCGATATCCAAATTGAGTGAAACCACTTATGTTGCAAAGATAACGCAAAGTGCTTCAGCTTGATATATGGTAGCTCACATGGTTCATCCGAAATCAAAAGTTATGACTGTTGTAATACACTGCCGAAATATTCCCTCTAGGCCACTAACTAGCTCAATTTGCATTCGGCCACTTAAAATCAACCCGTGGCTTCCAAAACTCAACCATGGCTTATAGTACATCCTAGAATGCCAACCATAAGTAGATTTCAAAAAATTTCGGGTTGTTACACAAGGCCTCATGGAAGGCTGCCCATGGGTCGTCTACAAGTTCAAGGTTTGTGAACCTGTCCGTGAGACCACACTTGGTCTCGGTTTCAGCTTAAAATCTCGAGGGACTTTCTGGATCAACTCACAGGGGGTCTCACAGACCATGTAGCTACACAAGGACCGTGTACTGGTCCTTGGAGAACAACTTGGTCTGGAGTCCAACCCCGAGCCTTGACGAGCTGACTAAAACACTTCACGGGAGCCCCTCATGGACCGTGATGTGGTCCGTGAAGTTCCACTTGGTCCGGGGCTTGGTCCACACTTCAAGGAAGCCAACTGGAACAACCCATAGGAGACATCACACACCGTGAACCACCAAACGGTCTGTGGTTTCTCATTTTGACTCAATTCCAAAATCTTTTTCCCATCATATCTCTGAATACGGACAGTCTCACTTAAAAGTCCATAACTTCCACATCCAAACTCTAAATCGAGTGAAACTAGTTGTGTTTTAAATATAACTCAAAAATATTCAATTTGATATATAATAGCACACACAGTTCATAAGAGATATGGCTTTTCAATGTCCACGTTGCGTAACCGGCTTTACAACCTTCCACAAAAATGACTCTTTTGAATCTGGCCACTTAAATACAATCCATGACTACTAAAATTCTACCGTGATGAGTTCAACACTAACCATGGCCAACCATTACAAAGTTAATAAAATTCCAGATTGTTAAACCTGAATTGCTATGTGAACCCTTTGAGGTGTCTAACTCTATTGGTGAGTCTATTGTTGCTAGAAGATTCTATAGTGGTTGTCCCATGTCCATATAATATAAAGTCTTTTCTTGAAATTTTTTAGAACTTGACATGGTCAATTTTGATATTATTCTTTGGATGGATTGGTTACATGCAGATCATGCTTCCGTAAATTGTAGAACCTGCCAAGTTAGGTTCTAATTTCCTAATGAACTCATCCTTGAATAGGAAGGAGATGATTCATTAGTTAAAGGTAGGTTCATATCCTCTTTTAAAGCTCGAGAATTGATTTCTAAAGGTTGAATTTATCATCTTGTAAGGGTTAGGGATATTGAGTCCAAAGTCCCTTTTACTTAGTTTGTTTTAGTAGTCAATGAATTTCTTGATGTTTTTTCAATAAAATCCTTGATGTTTCTCCAGAAAGGGAAATAGATTTGTATATACCTCAACCAATTTTCATTCCCCCTTATATATGCCTTTACAGAATTAAATGAATTAAACGATCAACTCAATGACTTATTGGTGAAGGATTTTGGCAAGTCACCTTGGGGTGCACTAGCGTTTTTTGTGAGGATGAAGGATGACTTAGTTAGAATATGTATTGACTATTGGGAACTCAACAAGATCACTACAAAAAACAAGTATCCCCTACAAAGGATAAATGATTTATTTGATCAACTGCAAGGGGCTAGTCATTTTTCTAAGATTGATCTTCGTTCTGAATACCATCTAATAAGGGTGAGGGAATGTGATATTTATAAGATGTCTTTTTAGGCTAGGTATGGGAATTTTGAATTCGTGGTGATGTCATTTGGTCTAAACAATTAACTGGCAATATATATGGATCTCATGAATAGGGTCTTTAAACCCTACCTTGATATTTTTGTTGTGGTATTCATTAATGCATCTTGATTTATTCTTGGATCTAAGAGTGAGGTATTTGAGGTTAGTGTTGCAAACCTTGAGGGAAGAAAAGTTGTTTGATAAGTTTGTTAAATGTGAGTTTTGGTTAAAAGAGGTTCCATTTCTAGGGCATGTGGTGTTGGGTAGTGGAATCAAAATGGATTCTAAGAAAATGAAAGTGGTGAGAAATTGGCATTGACCTTTGATGCCAATGGATATTAGGAGTTTCTTAAGCTTAGAGGGCTACTACCGATGATTTGTTGAGGTTTATTCTTCAATTGCTTCCCCTTTGACAAAGTTGACACAAATGAAGGAAAAACTCGTTTGGATTGACGAATGTGAACAGAGATTCCAAACGATAAAAGACAAACATACATTTACTCATATCTTGACCTTATTGGAAGGGTTAGGATGGTATGTTGCCTATTGTGATGCTTTAGGAATTGGTTTGGGGTATGTATTGATGCAAGGTGGTAAGGTTGTTGCCTATTGTTCTAGGAAACTAAAAGTGCATGAGCATAATTACCCTACCCATGACCTTGAACTTACAGCCATGTTATTTGCTTTGAAAATATGGGGTCATTATTTGTATAGAGTTCATGTAGATGTTTTTACGAACCACAAGAATCATTAATATATGTTCACTCAAAGAGATCTCAATTTGAGACAAATAAGGTTGTTAGAACTCCTTAAAGATCATGACTTGAGTATGCATTATAACCTGAGCAAAGCTAATGTTGTAGTTGACGCCCTAAGTAGGGTATCCATATAGAGTGTAGCTCAAGTTGAGTATGGGAATGAAGAAGGAGTTGGCAAAGGAAGTTCATCGATTGGCTAGGTTGGGGGTTAGGTTGGATGAGGCCGAAGATGGAGGTATGGTGGTTATAGATGGTTCCAAGTCTTCTTTGATTAAAAAGGTGAAATCCAAGCAAGACCTTGTCCCCACTTTGTTAGAATTGAAGACATTGGTAAAAGAGGGCAACGTAGAGGTTTCTCCCCAAGGGAGCAATGGTGCCCTTATGCATTAAGGTAGGTTGTGTGTTCCAAATGTTAATGGGTTGAGAGACTTGATTAATGAGGCACATAATTCATCCTATTCTAATCATCCCAATTCTACATAGGTGTATAGAGATTTAAAAGAGGTATATTGGTAGGGTGGTATGAAAAGGGACATTGCAAAGTTTGTAGTCGAATGTTACAATTGCCAAGAAGTCAAATCAAAACATAAAACGTCAGGTGGCCTAGACCAAGATATAGAGATTGTTACTTGGAAGTGTGTAAAGGTCAACATGATTTTGTGATTGGTTTTCCTAATACTAAAAGATATTTTGACTCCATTTGGGTTATTGTTGATAGAATGACAAAAACTGGCTCATTTTGTATAAGTTAAAACAATCTATGGTGCTGAAGATTATGTAAATTATACATAGATGAATTAGTTAGGTTGCATGGGGTTCCATTGACTATCATTTCAGATCGTGGTGCTCAATTTACCTCTTATTTTTAGAGAAATTTCCAAATAGGCATTGGTAAAAAGGTTAAGATAATCACGACCTTTCACCTATAAATAGTTGGTAAAGATGAAAGAACCATTCAAACTCTTGAGGAAATATATTCTTAGGGATTGTGTATTGGAATTTAAGGATAGTTTGGATGAGCATCTTTCTCTCATTGAGTTTGTTATAATAATCATTATAACTCATGCATCAGGATGACACAATTTGAGTCCTTATATGGGAGGCATTGTAGATCTTCGATTGGATGGTTTGAAGTGGAAGAAATGACTCTCATAGGTTTGGATTAGGTTATGCAAGCTTTGGAGAAGGTGAGCTGATATGAAAGAGATTAAAGATGGCTCAAAGTTAGCAAAGGTCATATTTCAATATTATAAGGAGAGATCTTGAGATCAAGGTGGATGATTGGATATATTTAAAGGTTTCACTCATGAAGGGGGTAGTGCAATTTAGAAAGAATGGAAATCTGAGCCCTAGGTATGTACGA
This sequence comes from Solanum aculeatissimum, assembly GCA_038996855.1. Taxonomy (NCBI): domain Eukaryota; kingdom Viridiplantae; phylum Streptophyta; class Magnoliopsida; order Solanales; family Solanaceae; genus Solanum; species Solanum aculeatissimum. The sequence continues at coordinate 8,684 of JBCEWC010016333.1, read as the reverse complement.
CCTTATAAAATATTGAAGAGATTCAGTAAGGTTGCTTATAATTTAGAGTTTCCTATGGAGATAGTATAGTTCATCAATTTTTCATGTGTCCATGTTGATGAAGTGTGTGGGTGACCCAATCTCAATTATGCCTTTGGTTGTTGTAGGTGTTGAAACAAATTGACGTATGAAGAAGTTTCAATTGAGATATTGGATAGGCAATTTAAGAGATTGAGGAACAAAAATGTAGCATCCGTTAAAGTCCTTTGGAGGAATCAACAAGTTTAATGTTCTACTTGAGATTCAGAAGCAGACATGAAGAAGTGATATCCTTATCTTTTCCACTCTATTCAAGGCTAAGGTAATAAGTCAATCATGTCCATGGTATTAAGTCATGTATTCCATCTTTTCTATGTCATATTGCATGCATACATACTCATGGTAACATATTTTGATGGTATTTAATGGATAAGTTTGAGATTTCATGAAAATGATGTTTAAATTGCATTGATGCATTCATGTTGGGCAAAAAATTTATTTCATCACTCTTCTCAAGTGTGTTTTCATCATATTTGAGGACGAATGATCCCAAGGGGGAGATACTGTAACACCTCCCATGCGATTCGGAATGTTCTTGTGATAGATTCCTTGAATAACGTAAATTTAATATATTTTTTGGTAAATTTGAGTTCATATATTTTCGGAGGAACAATTGTGTGGAAAAAAGTCCCCTTTGATTTTTACATCAACCGTATCGAAAAATAAAATTCTTATTGATTTTGCACTAACCAGAAAAGTATGCGCCCTCTCCGCATCGTGGAGAGGGTTCAACATAGTACAAAAGTGGGAAAAGCCCATTCCTACATAAAAATAGGGGAAAATTAAACTTTGTTCAAAATTGAACTATCCTAGAACCAGTTCATGTTGTGCCTTTGTTCCCTCCATGAACAATTTTTTTCAAAATATTTTAGATTCAAGGGAAATTAGGACACATCTCAACACCCTTATAGATGGGAATAATAAAATATTCAACCATTTTTAGCCCTATTCCTCTCATAAACTCTCCTAAATTCCTCCCAAAACCTCCCCAAAATCCCTCATTCCGAATAATTCATAACTCATAAGGTTTCAAGTTCCTCCATTGAAAGTCATGTCTCTGGGTGTTTCCTCAAGTCTCATAGGGTTTCAAGTTCCTCTAATTTCAAGACCTTACGGTACGTGGGTTTCTTCATCCATGGGTTCTTCCACCCATGGAGTCCCAAAACCCTTTTCAACTTAATCCATTGATTTCAAGGTTTATTTCATTGTGGCTACTTCCTAATATTAGTTAAATGCATTATTTGAGTTGGAAATTATCAATATTTGATTGAATATTAGTTCACCTATCAAGGATTGATACTATTATTTATTTGATAGTAAATCTATGTATGTTATGATTCCATGAAAGGCTATAAAAACTATAGATTTTGAGATGAATTTCATGATGCCCTAACTAAGGGTTTTACTATGATGATGGTGGGTTGGTTTAATGTTTTCAAATGATCATGTCTTATTTCATTCATGTCCAATATTCTTGAATTTCATAATTTTAAGCTCTTATGCATAGAACCACCATGTTTTGACTATGCTTACACGATAAAGCTTTTTATGTTGATGAAAGGTCCAATTCAAGGTATGCAAGATATGTATTTAATGAATGAATATGGGCTGCCAAGTATGTCATTTACTTATATAAAGTTCTATGAATGTGCTAACCCTCTTATGAAAGGAAAGTGCTCACGTAAAGGGGACAAGAATGTTAATGAGCTACTCCTACTATGCTATTATGTTTTTACAAGTTATTCAAGTCATGATTACGTTTATGCTTATGTTATATATTTTGTGGGACTAGATTTAGCACAAAATGGAATTTAGAGTGGTGGATTGTCCCCAAGGGTCCTTATATACAGCTTAACTTCCCATAATTATATGCCACCATTAGATATGATTATGTTTTGTACATAGGCTTTTACTAGTGGATCCAACTAGGTCAAGTACCCACTGAAAAGCAAGGTCGTTAGGTGAGGGTATGATTTACCTTGGCAAGTAGACCACTCCTTTTTTGTAGTGAAGGAAATATTAAGATTCCATATAGTAGCTCACAGGGTGTTAATGTTGATGAAAGTATCTTCCCACACATGTATGCTATATTATGAGATTTTATTTTCCTTCCATGCATGTTTTTGACTAAGGCATCGATTATACATGTCATATTGAGCTTATTATCTTGCAGATGATTATGCATCTTGATTATTATGGCTTAAGATCTCTTGTTACTTTGCATCTCACATACTTAGTACACATCAAGTATTAATACATACTTTTTGCCTACATGATCTAACCATGTAGTCATCGGAGCTCCTATTCTTCCACTTTCTCATGGTTAGTATGATTGCTTGAAGGCTTGCTTGTGGTAAGTCCTCCATTTTGGGGACAACATCCATTTTCTATCATGCTTATGTTAAGAATTTATTACTTTTATTATCTACTTTTGAGGATGACCCGAGGACATGTCTTGGCCCTTGTTCCATTCATGCTTAGAGATATTGTTGGATAACTTGTTGTGCATGACACTTATGACTTCTATGTATATATGAAGATATCCGTTTAGTCCCTACACATTTGTATGTTTTTACCTAGTGTTGATGGAGAGTGGTGCACTTCCTAGGTTCCTACTCCCCATAGAGTGCGTGTAAAAATCCAACCTTGGGCCCAGTTGTCACACAACAAATGAGATGCCCGTAGGAACCTTACCTAAGGCATCTTAACATATCAAACAATCATAGGCATAAAACTCATAAATTATGCAGTAGAAAATAGGATAGGGTCGATGGCACATCCATTGAAATAAAGGCCACGTCTTAAAACATACATAACTTCCATAAACATACTAACTTGACCAGGGATAGGCGGGAACTGATAAATGGTTGGTTTCTATCAAATAGAAAAGATTTCAAATTTAAATGACATAGAATGTAAAAGCCTCCAAAATCCAACATATGCAATAATCCCAAAACACATAGCAAGAAGGTAATTGGTGGAGTACCAAACTAAGGGCTCACTACAATAAAACTAGTCTTGAACATTACAAGAACTAGTTCAACCATACAGGCACAATATGCGTTAGTACTTTAGAATGTATTAAGTATGTGAGATGCAATGCAAACATGATATTAAAATAGTATCTCACATAAGTAAATGCCTGCATGCATGAAACGATAAAGGTAACATTACCATGAGGTAAGCATGCACAAGGAATATCATTCAATATGAGCAAGAATAATGCATCCATGAAGCCCAGGTGATGGAACCAAGACATGGATTATAGACATTATTGGTATAGACCATAACCATTATATTAGACCATATGAGCTACTACATGGAAACCAACATAACCCCGTATTTTGGCACGGGGAGACCTTTTTTAGAGTGGAACTCCATCACTTAGCATGCATTACCATATATCATAAATAGTCTACATGGAACCACTAGCCTAGCCTACAAGGGCTCCTATGGTGGCACATAATTAATGGGGTAAAGGGTTTCATCTAGGGTTCCCTTACCAAAACCCACCTCGATGCCTCATTTGGTGCTAAGTCATCCCACAAAATCTTAAAATGTAGGCATTATCAAATTATGGCATTTAGAATTAGAAGTAGCAATCTCAAGAGTAGCTCGAAACTTAAGGAACCACCAAGTGAGAATTGTCCTATCATCTTGGGTACCTTCATAAACATAGGGAACTTTTAACATGCTTGTATCTTTGATAAATCATCTCTGTAAAACTTTTCTTTTATGCCTTAATCATTATCATATATTATGCAAGACTTGACTTAAAATTTAGTGGGCTTATTCATAAGTTGAAACATTCATAAATTATGAGGTTCATGCATGATCATGGGAAAATATACTTATTTAAAACATGCAAAATATCCCACACTTCATCATTCAAACCCACATCATTGGGGTCTTTTCTATCAACTGAAAATACTTAGTAGAACATCATATGGTAACATTCAAAACATGTAGTAAGATAAAATATCATGAGATAATCATTACCATGCATGGTAGTATTTAAGGAACTTAAAATAACAGTAAAAGCTTTTATGTAGGATTTTGTGGGTGAAAGGAGACCGATAAATCAACTCACATACATTGGGTAAGACTATGAAGAAGGAATTTTCTGTTATGAAAGAGACTCTTGAAAACCCTGGCCTCCTTAGCTTGTTCTTGAAGAGGATGAATGCCTTAGGTTTCAAGATAAAGTGGAAGAATTGAATAGAATAGAGATCCTAGGGCTTTAACGTCTTTTTAGGGGCCTAAAGGGTCACAAAAATGACATATTTAGGTTTAGGATTGGCAAAAAAGATAAAATTGACCTTTATTAAAATTGTTAAACATAATCCATCAAAAAATAATTACGCGTCATGGATGGAACTACGAGCCATGGTTTTCATCATCCTTTTCTCCTATTCCAATCTTTAAAAACTAGTTACCAACCACCAACCATGAAACTCATATCCATGTATCATAATCACTCCATAGGTCATGGATAGCCTCATGGAGTCCTTCCACACTTAGAAAGATTTTCACTTTTCTGGACACCATCTACAAAGGCTGACTACGGGTCATGCATGGGATTATGGACTATCCATTTAATCGTGGTTCACCTTCCAATAACTCCAAAATTCCTTCATGTCTGAAACTCGTACTTACGACTTATTTCACAAACTGTGAATACTTCTACGGGTCGTATGTACCCTTCATGGAGCATTTTACACATATAAATCTTCAAATTCTTATGATTCCTATCTACGAGCCTGGTCTATGGCTCATGGTCTAAACCACGGGTCATGGACTTAGCTTCGTGGACTGACCCTGGGCATTTCCAATCTAACGTTTTTGTACTTTCTAGGCTCCTAACTTAAGGGTTGTTACAAATATCTTCCCCTTGAGAACATTCATCACCGAATGTACTTAAGCATAGGCTCTAAGGAGTTAAACATCAACTAACAACCCAACATGCATGCGAAAATACAATTTAAACATCTTTTCATGAAATTTTTAAAATCCATATTTAACATATGTCTCAAAACAATCGATAAATATGAAAATGAGTGTACGCATCATGCAAAAACTAAAATACAAGAAATTAGGAGTTTTAGGCAAGAATAATTTAATATCTTAGGCTTGAATAAAGTGGAATAGATACGGGTAATGCTTCATCATGTCCTCTTCTACTTCCCATGTAGCACCCTCAACTTGAGGAATTCTCCAAAGTACTTTAATGGATACAACATCCTTGTTCCTTAGCGTTTTCACTTGTCGATCTAAGATTTCCACCGATACTTTTTAATAACTTATGTTCTCTTAAATGTTCACATCTTCCAAAGGAACTACAATGTTTGTATCACCTATGAACTTTCTTAACATTGACATGAAAATCAAATGAATTAAATTCATTCACGTAGGTAACTCCAACTCATATGCTACCTTTCCAACTTTTCTCACCACCTTATAGGGCCCTACATACCTAGGACTTAACTTTCCCTTTTTTCCTAATCGCATCACACTTTTAATAGGGTACACCTTCAAATTCACCAAATTACCAATTAGAAATTCAAGATCCCTCCTACTCACATCAAAGTGGGACCTTTACCAACTTTGAGAGATTTGCAACTTTTCCCTTATAAGCCTCACCTTATCCATCTCATCCATGACTAAGTCCATTCCTAGCAATTCCATCTCACTAACTTCAAACCATCCTATAGGTAATCTATATTGTCAACTCTATAGGGCCTCACATGGCTCCATCTTGATGCTTGCATAGAAACTATTACTATAGGAAAATTGAACAAGAGAAAAGTGCTCATCCCAACTCCCCTTGAACTACAAAACACAGGCTCTTAACATGTCTTTCAATATTTGAATAGTTCTCTCGTCTTGCCCGTTGGTTTAGTGATGGAGGGCGGTACTCAATTTTACCTTAGTACCAAGGCCACTTTGGAAAAATTTCCAAAAATAAGAGGATAAATGGGACACCACGATCCGATATGATGGATAATGGAATCCCTTGCAACCTCACCAATTACAAAATATACAATTGAGCATAGTCTTAGGCTCTAAACATCATTCTAACTGATAAGAAGTGAGTTGATTTTGTCATCCAATCAACTATCACCCATGTGAAATCAAAGTGCTTCTTGGTCTTAAGCTATCCCACTACAAATTTCATATTGACTTCTTCCCACTTCCAAGTAGTAATATTAATATCTTGGGCAAGGCCACCCAACCTGTGATGTTCAAATTGGACTTGTTGGCAATTGGCACACTCAGACACAAATTTGGAAATGTCCCTTTTCATTCTGTTCCACCAATAGATCTCTTTCAAATCTCTATACATTTTTGTATAACTAGGATGAATAGAATAGGTCTAGTTATGAGCCTTTTTCAATATCAATTTCTTCAACCCACTATCATTTGGTACACACAATCTCCTTTGATACAAGAGTACACCATCTCCCCCTTGTGAGAAAACTTCTATCTTTCCTTCCTTCACTAAGGCATTCATTTCAACTAAGGCGGGACTGAGGTATTTCTTAGACTTAACATCCTTTATCATGGAAGATTCAGACCCATATAGCATCACCACACCACCACTTCTAGATATATTCAACTTTACTACCAACCTATGGACCTCCTTGGTTAATATTTTTTCCATCATATTTTACGTGAGACACACTACCCATGGAGACTCTACTAAGTACGTCAACTACCATATTATATTTGCTCGGGTGGTATCTTACACTCATATCATAATTGTAACAACCCAAAATTTTTCAAAATCTACTTATAGTTGGCATTCTATGATGTAATACAAGCCATTATTGAGTTTTGGTAGCCAAGGGTTGAGTTTAAGTGGCTGAATGCAAATTGGACTAGTTAGTGGCCTAGAGGGACAGTTTCAGCAGTGTACTTCAAATAGTCATAACTATTGATGTGGGATGAAACATGTGTGATAATACATATCAAATTAAATATATTTGAGTTACCTTTGCAACACAAGTGATTTCACTCAATTGGTACTTCAGGTGAGGGAGATATGGCCCAAACAGGGAGACTGTCTGAAATTCAGATGCCATTGGAGATAGGATCAGAAACGTGGCCAAGGAAATTGGCACAGACCGTGAAACTTTGTACGATCCATCTAGGGTGTCGTGGGATATCACAGGGAAGCCTGGGGTGGCCTGGAACTACCCCTAAGCTAATTCCAAACCCATGAAGCCTTGCACGACTCGTGTGGTGGTTGACGGGCCGTCCACTGTCCCGTAAATTTGGACAGTGGCTAGACCAAGGCTTGGACATGGATTTTGGGTCTAAGTGAGGTTAGACAGTGTCTTACATGGATAGTCACAAGTTGAATGGATCATTTATTGGTTCACGAAGTGTAACAGAAAGTCCTCCGATAGTTAGTGTTGAAGAATTGGCTAAGGGAGGTTGGACGGTTGGTTGAACGGCTCGTGTGCCTGTAAACGGCACTGTAGCTGCCATTTGGGCACTGTGTACAGTTAAAAGTTCCATCTTATTAATGGTAGTTTCATGATTTAGCATTTCCCTATGCCCTCTTTTGGTCCCGTAAGGTATCCTAAACCCCTAAAACATCCCCTAAACCCTCATTCATCCATTAGAACTCTCCCATACACTGTCTTAAGATCATAAGGCTCTATTGACCTCCATTGAAGCTAGATTGTAGAATTTGGGGAAGAATACTTGATTAAGCTCGATCTTATTGGCTAGTTGCTTGAATTAAGGTATGTGGGACTTGATTCAAGGATCCTCTTTCATCCTTGAAGATACTAAGAACCCTAAACCCTTTAAATTGATTTTCAAGATTTCCAATTAGTTATGGGTTCTTTCAATATTGTTGTAGATTAGTGTTGGGACTTGAGTGTTGTAGTATTTAGGTGCTTTTACACTTGATTTCATGTATGATTATTGAAACCCTTATTTTCCAACCTGCATGTTAAATTTCATGATTAATCTAAGCATGGGTAACTTGCATCATGGCTTATTTATGGATTTCTACATGTTTTATGATCTATTTTCTTTCAAATTGTTAAATCAAGTTTGAATTCCATTAACCATGATCTTGAACTTCATTCATGGAATATGCATGGTTATGGTTTGATTAAACATTTTGATGAACCTTCGATATGTTAAGTTTTGTAAAGGCTTGTGATCACATAGTCTCTCTGTTAATGCTTTATGAGCACTATGTTAATGCTCTATGAGCACTCTGTTAATGCTCTATGAGCACTCTATTAATGCTCTACGAGCACTCTGTTATGATAAGTTACAAGGCTTGATATGATAAGCTATTCGATGGGTTACTCTTATTGCATTGACAAGATAAGATCATGACAAGTTTTGCAAGGTTTTTGATAAGCTTTTGATCAGAGCATGAACAAGTTTCTAACTATGGTTTTGTTATGACTAAAAATGCATGTTTTCAAAGCAAGTACAACTTTCTGGATTTAAATGAGGCATGTACCTATATGTATTCTTGTGGGATGAGATTAGCACCGAGGCATTGGAGTCAGGGTGGGCTTTCACAAAGTCCATACTCCTTTCCGTCAAACCATGTGCCACCATGGGTTAATTCCCTA